>OMKY01214301.1:0-12940 GCA_900302395.1 Bregmaceros cantori | reverse complement strand
GACAGTGGGTGTCTGCTGGGGGCAGGGGGCCGGGAAGGGAAGGCGCACGACAATATTCCAACAAAAACTTTGAGTAACAAAATAAAACCGGTATTAAGCGGTTACCATTATTTTTAAATAAGTGTTCCTGTTCCGGAACATAAAAAATAATAACGTTTCCGGTTTCGTTTCTGTTCCCTGGAAAATACTAAAAGTTCCCGGTTTTCGTTTTCGTTCCTTGAACCGGTTCAAAGCCCTGGCAGTGATGCCTCGACACTGCTGTGGTTTGAGTAGAGTCAGCCTAGCATCCCGATCATCTCTGCCCCAACCTTTCTTTCTTTCTTTCTTTCTTTCTTTCTTTCTTTATTTATTTATGTATTTATTTATTTATTTATTTATTTATTTATTTATTTATTTATTTATTTATTTATTTCATCAAGCTTCTTCATGGCTCTCTGTTTCCTCTTTTGTTTATAAATGACGAGCAAACAAATTGTGAATTTTCATGAACTCTCTCCGGAGGTCTCATTGAAAGGCTACTTTCTTACTGTATTTAAGTAATGATGACCCTTGGTCTTGGAAGCCATCTTCGGAGATTTTCATTACATTTGTATTAATCGCAATTTTGATTAAAATTGTATTAATTGTGCAGGCCTAGAACAGACAAAAGACAAAAATAATCAATCACACACACACACACCAAGCACACAAAGGAAGGCGGAAGAAAATAGGGGAAGAAAGATTCTGCTGTGAAGAGTGTCCTGGATAGGCCTCCACGTAGACACATAATGAGAACCTTAATTTTTCAAGATCATTGTAAGAGAATAGGTCACTTTCCCAAAGAGTAAGTGTTTTTTTATGTAGGTGATCAGTCACAAGAAAAAAAGGACAGTCACAAACACACACCACCGGGTCAGAAGTCATGTCACCATCTAGTGACATTTTGAGTATTTTTTTCCTAATCTAACCAAACCAAAAAGGAAAAAATGAAACAACCATTCACCCACACAACAAGCACACCGGGAGGAAAGATCCTACTGCAAAGATGAATCATTAGGTCTGTTGGGGCAGTTAAAATCTGTCTCAAGTGTGTCCAGAATAGGCTTCCAAATTGAATAGAAAAAGGCAAGAGAGTCTTGCAGAGAGAATCTCAACTTTTCAAAACAACTACAGGAGAAGATATCCTTTTTCCAGAGTGTCAGAGGAGGGGTGGAGGGGTCCTTCCATTTGAGAAAGATGACATGTCTGAGTAATTATATTTAAAAAAATATGTCTAGTGTTATGAAAGGGCAATCTTGGTCATTGCGTCGGACATGGCAGCCTCCAGTTCTGCAACATGATATGTGAGCTCCTCATGTAATCCCTTAAATGTTTTGAATCCTTTTTTTAAGGTCGTTGAACCTGGAGGCAAGTTGAAGTTGGAGCCCAAGCAGGGTTCCATTGCATCATCCCAGGGTGGAGCTACAGGGGGGGCAAGGGAACAAGTTCAATGGTAGTCTGCTGGACCTTTATTGACCCGTTCAAAGAAAAATATCATCAAACCGATCTAAAATCACCCAAGCACCAGCAACGTCCAGGTGTAGTGTCAAAAATTGAGGTTCATGGGAGCAAAACATGTGGTAAGTTACAAATGGGGCAAGACAACACATCACATCTGACTCATAAGCAGCCTCCTTGGAGCAGAGGTGTGCAATCCAATGTCATTGGAATCTACGCATTTCACAAGGCTGACTTTATGGGTGTACAGCTGGAGGCTGTGTGGATGTTCCAGGGAGAGCTCCATAATGTGTCAGTGCCATGGTAGGTGAACATTAATGTCTGTTGCACGTCTCTCTGGATGGAATGGAAATGTATTAGCATGGCTGACCTGACCGTCATGCATGCGTCAGGTCTGGCACACAAGGCTAGTAAAGTATAGGTGAGGGTGCCGTTAATGTGTGAAAATACACAACACACCATGCCGTATGTTGCGTACGTCCTTTTCACCCTTTACACTGCCATAACATTGGTGCACCAATAGACAGCACACTAGAGAGTCTAGAGTTATACCGGCTTTTCCCAATTACTTCAGCAGAGCAACATTTCGGCTCACAACCATGATAGGTTGCCCATGAAGGAAATAGACTGACAATGACTGTTTAACACCACTAAGGAAACCAGGTCAACCCCAGATCCAGCCAGAGAATTGTCAGAACAATCCGAGACTTTGTAGACCATTAAGACTTCCCATCGAAAGGTGAGTTTCTCTACTGTGTTATGAAAAAAGCTTGGAAGTGTGCATTTATGCATAGCAGCAGTACATAGCTTAATTACGGCGAACATCACTCTCAATTTAAATACTCCTACTAATGGATCTACAATGTGTCTAAGCTAATCACCTGTTCACTGTCATAATATATAATGCAATAAAAGAAGATGATGTAGAAACAATATGGGCAACTATACAGTAAATTCTGTAAAAAAAAAAAACTAACTGAACACGACTGGGCTGAACTGCACATATGTGCCCGCACACGCACATATACATGTGGTGCATGAAAATGAATTGACCGTTTCCATGCGTTATGTAACTATTATTTTCCAAAAAATAATGAATGAAGTCACTCATTTGATAACGATCCAGCCTGGCTGACAATTATATAATAATAATAATAATGTAACCAACTAAATGAGCCTTATTATTATTTTAATGTATTATTATATTTTGTGTGGATCCTGCCCTCACCTGACCGGATGTCGGTCGTGGGGGCGTGTCTACCTGGGGGTTTTGTGTTGTGTTTTCGCCTGGCGGTCTCTCTCTTCATGCTGGGCTCTCAATAAACGGGTCACGTTATGTGTGCCTCAAGCCCAGGTCCCGTCTCTCCTGCTTCATTATCTACTCGGCTACAGTAATAACAATAATAATAATTATTATTATAACTATTAATGTTATCCACTTGGTGCCCGACTCCTGCCGAGCTCAGCTCATTGCCAAGCTCCGTTCAGGTTCCATTTATAGGGGCGTGTCGGCAACCACTCAGTGAGTGACCAACGGTGCAGGCCCACAATGCACTGCGCCGTTCACTACAGTATTCTTTGGCAATGAATGGCACTCATTACCATGCCAAAAGCCATATTTGATTTGATTTGAGTGAGAGTAATGGGCGTGTACTGTCAGCGCGAGTGATTCAAAAGAACAAACACTTTTCACATCCTGAATCAGTACGTTTCGTTCACAAAAAAAAAAGAATCGTTCACGAACAACACATTTCCATTGCCTCGGAGCTAGTCCCGGCCAAGATGGCGGTGTTTGCAACACGTCTTTCTAGAGGGTCCATATTTCTACGTTGCTTAGCACTTCCTTCCGCTTGTTGTGAGGGGTTTTATTTGTATTAACGCGCTCGACTCGGTGCGTTGCTAGCGGGAACTTCATCTGGATGTGAACATGAAAAACAAAACCAGCAAGAAAGCGGCCGTGTCGCTGTTGCTCGGCGAGTACCGAAAAATCCAAACCACGTTTGCGGATTACCAGCGGAACCTGGACGAGAATGACCAAAAGCGCAGAAGGTACACGAACCCGCGGAGTAGCTCATGGCGCATGTTAGCCTGTCCATGTTACACTTAGTAGACGTTCCACTAAAACATGTGATGGGCCTTCATATAATATACACTAGTGTTTGTATCACGGGGTTTCTTATAGACTAGTGTTTATATCACAGACAGGCTTTCATTTTGAACCTGTTAGGTCGTGACGGTTCACGCAATGGTTAGGATTCCTCCTAAAGTTTTGGCATACTGTTTTGTATTCGAATCAAACCATTAATTAGTCTGTGACGTTGTTATTAATGTACAAAACGCACAAAAGGAAACTTTTTTTGCATTATAGCAACAGAGGCATATAACTGTATAATTATACGAACGTGACAACGTGAATCTATTAGGTAAAAAACATGATGTGTGAAGCTATAAGCTATATTATGTGTTAGCTGACCAACATGCAAATTGAACAATTCCTCTTAATGTGGTAGGGCGGCACGTTACTAACGAATATTATAATAGTACATTTTTTTGGCTGATTGTTGATTATTGAAACGGCAATCATTTGCTTTTGTTTTAGAAATCCCCAAAATATTAACGGAAATAATAATGCATCATTTGCATTAGTACCTGCGCCAGGGCAGAGCACAGGTTATGTTTTCACCCTCGTTGGTTTGTCCCTTCGATAACTGAAAAAGTTGAGCACGGATCTGGATGGAAATGACGAAAGAAATAAGTGATTCAATTTTGGTGCATTTCTGTAGCCTATAAGTAGCCTTGCTCTGCGTGAAAAGTGCTATATAAATGAAAGTTTGATTTGATATTAACGGGTGGCGTGAATGATACCCGTTCTCCATAATGACGTCGCACGTGTCTCCCGAAGCTGCGCCCGAGGCCCATTAGTCCCCCAAACGGCCAATGTCATTTCCAAACGTTTCCCATCGCGTTCACAATGTTTTGGAATTAAAACATGGCAGATGCGCCGCAGACAGCATCTTAAGGTTGTCTGCTCCCAAGCTATGCATCTGCTTATCTAGCACAGCGGCAGCGCGCCCAACTCTTAACCTGCGAATTGCGTTTTTTTGTTGTTGTTGTTTATCTTATACTAGGTTTAGGGGTTAGGCGCAGGTTTGCAATCTCTGAGTGCTTCTTGTTATTAATGCAACCATACTTGGCACTAAGTGGGTCAATTTGACTTTTTAACGGCTGTTTGTGTGTTTACCCAGGGCGCTCATCTCTGCTGTGTTGCAAGCCAGACAACAGTGCGTCATCCTGAAGACCGTCACCGAATCCAAGAGCCTGCTTGAGGTGGACGATCTCACATTTGCCCGTAACTACAGCCTCACAAAGCAAGAGTTTCACCTCCTTGTTGCTAAGCTAGAGGAAAATGGTTTGAACAGTGATCACAGTCAGGGGCGGGTTCCTGTGCCGGTTACCAAGAAGGTGTTGATGTTCCTCTGGTATCTGGCAAACCAGAATAGCTTCAGAGAAATGTCGGATAAATTTGATGTGTCCCAGTCGTCGGCACATCGAGCCATTTCCCAAGTGCTGACCATCATTTCGGGAATTGGAACGGCCTTCACCACGTGGCCGAACGAGTGTGAGAAGGCCACTTCCGCTGCGGCCTTCCAGCAGCTGTGTGGCCTTGAAGGGGTCATCGGAGCAGTCGACGGCTGCCACATCAAGATCCAGAGGCCGCCAATCAGAGGGGGAGACTACTTAAACTGCAAAGCGTTCTACTCCGTACTCATCCAGGGGATCGTCGACGACAAAGGTCGGTTCATCGACATCTTCGTCGGACCCCCTGGCAAGGTGCACAACTCGAGCATGATGAGAATGTCCACCTTTTTCTCTGAATGGCCAGAAAAGATGGGGGCATACAAACTTCTCGGGAACACGTCGTACATCGATCAGACGTTCCCCTTCATCACAACTTCCAAACATGACTATGGCATCCTCGCCCAGGAAGACCTCACACACAATGCCATGGTCGGCCAGGGGAGGGTCATTGTGGACCACGCGTTCGGGAGGATGAAGTGCAAGTGGAGGCGTCTACGAGACCTGCAGAACACACGAATGGATTCCGTCGTGATGATCATCATGGCCGCCTCGTTCCTTCACAATCTGTGCATCGGAACTTCAGGAGGCGCAACCATGTGCGCTGAACATCCACTTGGCTGCCCAAGAGACGACGACGACAACGAATGACCATTTGTCATAACGAGGCCCTTCAAGCTATATTTAAAAATGTAATTTACATTTGCCTTGCGATAAGGGATCGCACAGTGAGGGTATTGGCTGTTAAGCGAATGGACTCCCACCCAGTCAGTAATACACAATCATTCACATTTGCAGTCAGTTGACTGCATCGCGTGCCCTCTAGCTGAACTTCGTGTGACTTTTCATCCCTCCATCCTTGCCCATCATCGGGCCGTACATGGTGTCCATTTCGGGTCCTATATCGGTGCACCAATGAGCTGATTCCTTATGACAAAACGGCTAGCGATGGGATAATTCAATTTTGACAATTCAATATTTTTAGATTTCCGCAGGGATCATATAATCTTGACACTTATGACCTTCATGAACCATTCAAAATAAATATTTTTAGACCCACTCTGAATGGAAGGAAACTTGATGAAATGCATGAAATATTTATTTAAATTGTCTGCTAGCTAACATTTAAAATGTGCTGGTGGGATTTTGTTACTTATTTTTAAGCAAGGGATTAACCTCCTGCAGTTAAAACTAACTAAACTGCTTTCATCATTAATTGTGATCATTGTGAAGATGCATTTGCGATGTTCATAAAATAAGCCCAGTTTGAAGGCATAACTTTCTTTTGACATTTGCCTTGCTAGTTTGTAATGTAATAAAACCCTTTTCATACATATCGGCCCCAGCGTTTTGCTGATTTTAACATAGTCTAGTGCACTTTTGGGGGATAAAAAAAAGTTTAGAACATCATGGTGTGTTTCTCAAGACCTCACGAGTTAGGCACAATATGAACTTGGTTTAATATCAAAGAGGTGATACTTGCATACTTTTTCCACACTTTTGGTTGGCAACTAACTGTAATCGGACTACAAAATGTGAATGTAGTCCCTTCAAGCTAGCTTCTACATGATGGAATCTAGATAGTTACATGATTGATAATTAATCAAATGCAAGGTGATTGTGGCAACTTGAGAACATGGCTTTGCAGCCACATTTATAAATCATTTTGCACCAAAACGCCTAACATCCAATTGTTGACTATACACAGAATATATGGAATTTGAGTGGACTGAAATTATTTTTGGTGGCCATCGACACGTCTGCCTTTTCTACAAATGCTCTTGCAGTGACCACAGCAGATGTGACCTACATTATTGTTGACACAGACGCTTTGAACATAATCCAATCATTTCCTACATCAACCCTATCCATAAACCTCACACTAACACGCAAGTTTGCCGTAACCCTGCATGCGAATAAGTGAGGTTGTGAAAGTGCAAATAGTCAAATTCAGGGAGGTCCATGGCAATGGAATGATATATTGGCCACAACTGGTTTTGGTTGTTTGAATATTTTCATGCATTGACCTGTACGCTACATCTGAGGGTTGACTATTTGATTTTCTTATCCTTGGTTTAATAGTAAAGATATTCAGCACATTATTCACATGATAGTGGCCTTGCAGGAATCAACAAGTACAATTTCAGGCCATTTGTAGACCATTATAGACCAACTTCAAGTCTTCAAACGCGCAGTCAACACGATCGATTGTTGACTAACAACTAAAGGCAGCAGGCTCATTGTTCCAAGACCTCTCCAACAAGCACATTTCAAGACTTGAGACCTGCAATGAAATTGTGGGTGTTTAAGACATTCAAAGCCTACAATTAGTTTCTGAATGCCAAATGGCAAATAGTCAATAAAATGTGCAAATGTTATCTTTTTAAGTGCATTCATTTGGATTAATTTAAATAATCATTAAAAATACATGACATTTTCATGAATTGCAACTGCAAGTTTGCAATGTTCATCACGTTGACATTAACGAATGATAAAAATAAATCAGCCAATCATTTGAAAAAACGGGCATAACTGGATGGTGCATTACATTTCATTATTCCCGATTTTAGATTAACATACATAGCCGGGGCAGACGCACACCTTCAAGTGGCCTAAAGGTGTGCCAATTGTGGCACAGAAAACTTTGCCGGGACTTGGGACGTCTGAAAACTGCTTTGCAGAATCATGACCATGAACATGTTATTTCCTGGACTTAGCAGAGTTGATACATACTTATCTGGCACACAGCCCGACTGATGAGACTTTGGCGATAGATTTGCAGAATAAGTCATGCCGATAGAGGATATATCTGCCGATTTATATTCCTTTAAAAAAAAAATGACCGAACAAATTCATAGTTTGGTGTGTGAATTTCACAATGTGATACAGCTGTTGCACGGTGGCCCACAGCTTGGCGGCTGCAGCCATGCTAGTAGTCAGATCGCGGTCAGACAAACAGGCAGTGGGCAATATTTGCTCAACGTCCGTTTAAAAGTGTTCTATGATTGTCCATGGTGATAAATTCATCGGCAGCAGAGGGCAGCATAACAACATTGTGGTAGATAATGAACGCAAAATTTAAATAATGCCACTAATAGTACGTATACTTCACCGTACGTCATACTCACAACATGGCTGCCGCTGCCAGGCCGTAGCGTCACGGGCAACAGCCCTATTTTAAGACGTGCAGTTAGATAGAACATGTATGCACGTCTTGCGTTTACCTTGAGGTACCTATAATCAGCCGATTATATCGTTACCACCGATAATCGTGCAGGCCCTAGTAGAAACAACACAAATTGGCATATTTGATTTTGAGTAATTAACCAGTCATAACAGTGGAATCAGATCAGAAAAAATAAGCTATATTGCAAAAGTCAGCCATAATGAATCATTTTATGCTTGATATGAAATTACATTTATATGATTATATATGATTTAAAACCAATTGTTGTGGAGGGGAAAAAGCACTGAAGAAATTTGGGGAGAATCCATCTACCCGATCAAAAGTAATGGACCAAAAACAAATTCGGCCATCTTGAGCCATCTTGTAAGTGTTGGCCTCCAATCTCATCAGTTCATGAAACTACCCTAGAGCATTAACACACTGAATCTGGGATAAATCCATCCATCCATTCGAAAGTTATCGCGTTAACACAAAAGGACCTTAGGGGGCGGCGTATGCAAAACCATTACATCCCCTACGCATACTTCATGACGGAGTGATCAACGATGACATTTTGAGCACCATTGTACACTTTAGAATTTTGAATGTCATGATCGCCGTGTTTCTTTTTCCGAGACAGTTTACCTAAAATCCTGGTAGTATATTTTGTATATATTTATACCTCTTCTTCTACTCCAAGATTTGAGGTAAACTACATTTCCCTCTACGTTTTGTAATACACAAAGAACCAAATACAAGATTAACAGACGCAAACACGCAATAAAAAATGCTGGACCTCATTTCAGCATATTAATTATTTTAAGGGGTACAAGCAACACATTTACAAGTGAACTCTGAACAATAACAATTCTAACTAATAGGTAATTTTGTGTGAACTATGCCATTAAATACCAGGTTCAAACAAAGCTTACAATAGTACAAAAGTGAAACCTGGCAAAAAAATAATAATAACACAAAAGTATTGACTGGAATCAGGTGTGCAGCTATTGCGTTGCATATTGATGCACTAATGAATAAAAACAATGACAAGGCACCAATATGAATAATTACCAGGTTAACCTGTCAATAAAGGAAATATGCACCAAACTATATGACTACAAAAACCCAACTCATTCTATAAAATGGAACACATTGCTTTACAATTTGGTTCACAATTTGTTCAAGAGGCGCGCCATGAGCGCTTCAAAGCTACGCTGCTGTACTCGCATCTGTTCCATGACCTGGTCGTAGCGCTGCTGGCTGGCTGCCTCGGACTCGCGCAGGAGGCGCATAAAATCTTCGGCCCGCCGCGCTCGTTTCTGCGGCGTGTCATTGTTCCGCTGTTGGCTGGCTGCCTCGGACTCGCGCACGAGCCGCATGACGTCGTCGCTGGGCCGGTGCCGCTTACGCAAGGACTTGGGAGTGGCGCCGGACTTGTCGCGACGGGGTCGCGGAGTCTTTGCCGGAGATGCTCCTGAAGAGCCTGCCCCGGGCTGGCCGCTAGAGCCGGCCTGGAGGAGGTCTGGTCGCCTCACGTTCAGGCCCTGTGCCGTGCCGACGACCGGCATGGCGACTGCATGGAGCCCCCCTAGCAGCTCGCCCATTTCCTTCACAAATGGAAAGGTTTGTGTGCTCTTCCCTGAACCGCTGTGGTTGCTGCTTTTTATGAAGCCCTCGACCAAGGTCTGCCACTTTGAGGCAACTTTCTCGGGGCTGAAGGAACCTTTGAAATGGGCTGAGAGTTTCTGTGCCATATCTTGCCAAAGCTGTTTTTTGCCACGTCTGCCCAGTTGCAGCCTTGCGTTGAGATCCTGGAGGCTTCGCGGCAGAGTCCCATCTTTTTCCAGGTGTTGGCGCATGAGGTCGATGATGAACAGACTGTGGTTGTTTGTGAGAACCTTGTTTTCAGGGAAGGTGGATCCAGAGAGTGGGGACTCTGGCACGACACAGCTGTTGGCTGAAAGAGACAAAACATAATTTTTGTATTCCTTTAACGAACAACTCATGTATACAATCATCTCCTCCACCACAGGTTATTTCCTAGTTTATTGGTGTTGTAACTGGTGACAGTATAATTTTTTTAATAGTAGCTTCTTCTTTTTTTTACTCAGCGTCTCGCGCGGCACCCACCATTCTGAAATAACTCCATTCCAAAAAAGTTGCAATCCCAAAAATGCAGGAATGCAGAGGCTTCGGAATACAGGCGTGTAACCGCCTCGGGGGTGGTTCAAGAAAGCCAAACTGGAAAACATTAAAACATTCCAATGTTGCTTCCCTTCCTGCAGATTACAGAAATAATACAATGATTTGTCTAGCCAAACAAAGTCAAAATTGCCTACCCAAATGACATTCTTTGTTTTAGGTTTTGTCCAAGATAACATTATTGTGGCATAGCAATCAACTTCCATTAAAATTATTGCATCTTTTTTTGCTGCATTATATTTCTTTCAACGTGAAATATGTATATGAATCAAGTCTTTAGTGAAATGTTCTGTTGAAGGATGTAACATGAGGAAAATAAAATGTGTCATGGTGTGTGTCAGTTTACACTCAATTTATAATTACATTAATGTTGCATTACAACAAATGTTGTGTCCTGTAAATCAGTTCATGGAACTGATTTGTATGATGAATGAACTTTTATTTGAACAGGTTTTGAAATAAAAATAAAAGTGTCAAGTTAAAAAAAAAATCCAAAAAGCAAATTATTAAACCACTAATGTCTCGGTCCTTGTAGCAGTCTTCCACGCTTCCTGTACATTTATATTTAGATGTGCTTTTACTTACATATTTACATAATGATTTGGGATGTTCGTTAATAGTGTAATTGCCATGACCGAATTGCGATTCATTCAAGATTCAGAAATTTCCTCCACCACATGAAATAGGAAAAAACTGGACGCGATCAGTTGCTACTTCTCACCCACGTTCGGGTCCGTCGGACTAAACTAAAAGTACAGTGAGTGCATGCACGCAGGACATATTTTAGGGAACTACATATTTTATTATGTATTTTCAGTTCAGAGTTACCCTTTAAAGATGGGATGACATCCTGAATATGAAATTGTCAAATTTATGATATTTGGTATACAACTGTAGAAAATCTCCCAACAATTTGTAATAGTCATGTTTGGGGCTAAAATAAAGAAAAATAAACTAAATCAAATTTATTACGTTGAAACTGCAAATTATTAATATTCGAAGAAGTAGATTATTGTACAATTCGCCGACAATCCCGCCCCATACTGTATATATGCCCGCCCCACACAACCACCACCACCACCTTCTAGTGATGGGCAAAACCGTTCGCTTCATTGAACTGAATCAAGTGAATCAGTTCACCAAAAATATTCGTTCAGTGACTCTTTCCGGGAAGGAGGGAGGATGAGTAATACGTTTAAAATATTGGATACATTTTTATTTGTTCACCCGGCGTATCGCGAGCCTCAGTTGGACTATGATTGTTATTTCAGATCGTGTCAGCTCCGGGATGGGCTCGCTGTTTGCGGCGCGAAGTCCGACAGGTCGCTATACGGCGGGTGATTGGAGGGGGTGCCGAAAAATGTTCGAAATACACTGGATGGTGCACATCTTGAAAGGAAATAAATATTTTATAAGACAGACCAGCATATTCACAGCCGCTAGCGCGCATTGCTACACATTCTGAAGTTGCTCTGATGTTCATGCTGAGCGGGGGAGGGGGTTGCCCCGGTGCATGCTCCCCTAGTTCTCAAATCCGCTGCTCGTGCCAAGTGGAGGATACGGCCCGTATCCCCCGCAGCCCGTATGCCTGCATCCCCTCACAGGGATTCCCTGTGTGGCCTCTTGGGCAGGCGGGTCCGTTGGCTCTGTACCCCCGCCGCCCCCCACCTCTAAGTCGCCAAAGCCTATGGGGATCGACGGGCATCTGCCGTCTGTCGTGACTTGTGACGCCCAGAGGCCTCGCACCGGACACGGGAGGGGGGTGGGGACTCCTCCCGCGCTAAAATGTTTGAATCTTTTTCTTTCGCGTGTAACACACAAGACACTGGTTCATTTCAATGGGAATATGGGAGGACCGCAACGCGCAGACAAAACACCCGAATGGGCTTACACACAAACAAAAATGTGCACATACATATGTGCATGTGTACTATTTAAAGCTTATATGCCGTGTAAATACACCCAACATGCAATATAATCGACTTTTGATCATTAGTTGAATTACTTTGAGGCAGTTCCACATTTGTACTGTAGGGGGCGATAAGGTTTCATTTTGAATTTTGTGGTCGGTGTGCCGTCATACCGACCACAATTTCAAAAGAACCGAAATCTGGGAGGACCTCAAAATGCCCACTGGACGCAAATATTGTGAAGCAACCACAAAACGACCAGAATAGAGTTTTACATGGTCCATTATTATTTCGCAAGCCTATTCTTAACAAATAAACACTTTTAAAACTTGATTTTTCATGTCACCCCGTCTTTAAAAACATAAGAAAATACATCAAAAGAAGTATGAAAAATTACATTTGTGTCAACTTTTTAAACATTCCTCCATCATCACCATGATACGCTTACCTGCCTCGGCAGCTTCTATAAGATTGACTGGAATTTGCCGCCGTTGATCGAGGTAATATTTTGTGGTGTCCGACGCATCCCGGTAAAGGGGACCAGGGTGCCGAATGGTTCGCTCCTCATTGGTAAACAGGTTCAGGTCTTTGTCCAGATAAACTGCAACAC
>OMKY01214300.1:0-12067 GCA_900302395.1 Bregmaceros cantori | reverse complement strand
TGGTTATCAGCAGTACAGTCTCTTAGTTCAATCACTGCGCATACGTTTATGTTACCACTTCACATCAGAATCACTTTTATTGCTAAAAAAATATATATATATATATTTTGTGTGTGTGTGTATATATATATATATTTTTTAAAATATATTTTTAAAAAAAAAATTTTGGGCGCAAGCGCCGTTTTTCATTCTTTATTGGGGGCTAGTGATAGGATGTCGCAGTGAGACATTGCAGAAAAGCCGATTAGAACCTGCAGCACTGCGGCCTTGGGGGGGCATGCTCTATAACCACTCTCCCACAGCACGCTCCTTTTGTTATATTTTTGATACAAATAATATTATTTTAAATGTCAATATGTAATATTATTCATATTTTCTGACATTGATACTATTATATAAGTCATTTTCCAGTTGTGTTTTATCCATGACCTAGCAATAAAAGTGATTCTGATGTGAAGTGGTAACATAAACGTATGCAGAGTGATTGAACTAAGAGACTGTACTGCCGAGAGACTGTACTGCCATACTTTGCTATATATATATATATATATATATATATAATGATATGCCATCCCCATCCATCCGTTCAGGGAGTGTGTTAAAAAAATAATTAATTACATTTGATCTTTTCATTGAAATAATGTAAATAGGGTGGATTTCCCTAATGTGGGCAATTTCTGGCAACTTCCTAATGTGGGACAGTGAGTTGCCTAAACTGGAACAGTGAAATGTAGTCTTGAAATGAACAGTTAGACACATTGCCATAGTTTGCTATTACCATAGTTTCACTCTAAATCCTTAGTTTGGACACTGGAGCTTAGTTGTCCCACATTAGGTAGTGGTTCACATTAGGGCAATCCACCCTTCATCATCATCATCAGTAGTCTGGCTGACCGCTGGGGCACCACTGAAGACTTTGCAACCATCTCTCTCTGTCCTCGGCCATTCACATGGTGTCACTCAGCCTGCAGCTTGTCCACTCTTGGATGTTATCTTCCCATTGCTTTCTATGTATTCCTCTCCTCCTTCCACCTGGCACTGTGCCTTGAAGGATTGTTTTTGAGAGTCCTTGGGATCTTGTTACATGTCAATGTAAATATATTTCGTTATATATCTGATTATAAATAAATGATTATTATCAGCTTCTATCCATACACCTCCAGACTCTCCCTTAAATTGAACAAACACCTATGATCCACCCCACGCACACATTTCCAGGTCTCAGGGCGACAGACCGTTTGAGGCCACAGCTCCTTGACTGAGCAATGCCCAGACCCTTTGTGTTAATGTGATAACTTTTGAACAAATTGATGGATTTGTCCCAGATTCTGTGTGTTAATGCTCTAGGGAATTTTTGTTTGGTCCATAACTTCTGACCGAGTGGATGGATTCACCCCAAAGGTTTTTTTTTAGCTTTGACTTTTCGGGCATATATCTGTAGCAGTCGACCTATGTACTCCGTGTCCTTATTTACAGTGCACTTTGACTTTTGACCAGAGGTGGAAAGAGTACTGAAAATTGTAATTGAGTGAAAGTATCTTTAATTTGTTTAAATTGTACTCAGGGTAAAAATAAAATTACCCATCTCAAAATGTACTCGAGTAAAAGTACAAATTACTTCATTTAAAATGTAATGAGTAAAATGAGTTACTTTCAATTACTTAATAATAAAAAAAAACATGAGTCTTGAATCAAATTCAGAATGTTTTTTTTTCTCTTCATTTTTAATGAATATTCAAATTACAGCATTTAACTAGAAATGCCCTCCATGAACGCAGACCTCCACCCCGGAAACTTTTTTCTTTACATTAAGCTATGTTACACCCAGTTTCAGATTTCTACACTAGCAATGGTGAAGAATCTTTTTTAAAAATCCTGGTTCCGGTGATTAAATTGACTACGAGAATTGAATGACTTGTTCCTTGGGTCATTTTCAACAACTCCCAAAGTCTCAGAGCCTGTAGGGCAGGGCTCCGAACCGGTTCAAGGAACGAAAACCGGAAACGAGCGGAAATTTACTGAATTTTACGAGGAGCGGAAACGGAAACAAAAAAAGATTTCTTCAACTGTTCCGGAACAGAAACGGAACATCATGAAATACACAAAACCGGTTAAAAACGTTTTTTTCTGTTCTCTATATATTTTAATATATCTTATGTCTAGGAGACTATTTCCGTCCACTTTCACTGTCAGTCATCAAGCCCCATGTATCTGGGGCTCCATCTTGTGGGCAGAAGAGGAAGTGAATGTAAAGGCTTTTTAAACCCGGTTTTCACGTTAATACAGTTGCAATGAAGTTTAAAAGTCCACCAAATATATTTTGTATGAACTATATAAAAAAATGTAATATTTCACAAAATTAGGAACTTTAAGAACGAACGAAATGTTTGCGTTCCGAACCGGTTCAGGACCGATATTTTGGTGACGGAGCGGTTCCGAGAACGAAAACGTTAAAGATAGGCCTGGCTGAACCGTTCAGAACGGAACGTTTGAACGTTTTCAAGCCCTGCTGTAGGGCGAGTAGTATCTTCTTCATCTGTCCTTCCCTCCTCCATGGTCTCAACTCTCGAGATTGACCTTGATCTAATTTGCCAGGCTGGTTGGTCCAGACCCACTGGACCGTCGTTGGCTCTGACTTTCCAGGCTAGAGCATTAACATACCGGATCACATGCTAAACCATAACCATTACCAGAGGTGGGCAGTAACGCATTACATTTACTCCGTTACAATTTTTGTGTGTACTTTTTTACTTTTGGAGTACAAGTTACTTTCTAACTTGAGTAAATTTGAGGTGAAAAAAAATATTTTTTACTGAATGTCAGCAACTTGCTACTCATTACATCAACATTCTCTCTCTCTCTCTCTCTCTGTTGGTCTGTCTCTCTCTTTCTCTCTATCTCTCTCTTTCTGTGTTGGTCTCTCTCTCTAGGGTGCTTTCTCGCTCTCTCTCTGCCTCTCTCGGTCTATCTCTCGGGCGCTCTATCCCTCTAGGTCTCTCTCTCGGGCACTCTCGCTCTCTCCCTCTAATTTATTTCTTTTTTTTTTTACTGAAAGTTACTCAGTACTTATGCTACTTAAGTAACTTTTTTGTGGAGTACTTTTTTACTTCTAATTGAGTAACTATTTGGATGACTACTTTTTACTTTTACTAAAGTAATATTTGGCTGAGGTAACAATACTTTTACTCAAGTATTTTTTTTATGGCTGCTCTGCCCATATCTAACCACTCCAAACCCATGAAATGTACTCCGCTTCCCAGCGCGCATAACAATGGGCGAGTGAAGATGGGCGACTGGAACTTCCTGGGCGGGATCTTGGAGGAGGTTCACATCCACTCCACCATGGTGGGGAAGATCTGGCTGACCATCCTCTTCATCTTCCGCATGCTGGTGTTGGGCGTGGCCGCCGAGGACGTGTGGAACGACGAGCAGACCGAGTTTGTGTGCAACACTGAGCAGCCGGGCTGCCGCAACGTGTGCTACGACCGCGCCTTCCCCATCTCGCTCATCCGCTACTGGGTGCTACAGGTGAACTCGAATGTGCAAGCTTTAGAATTAGTCATTCCATGCTGCAGTACATGATAGGACTCATCTTAAGCCTCTAATGCCCAGGTCTGGATCAGGCTCTCTTTTAGGTGATTTACCATGTGTCAACCATGGATAAAGCCTATGAAACTCATAGCTATACATAAATATAAATCATAGCTATACACATTTTGACTCCTTTTTTTTCAAACTAGCATAGCTATCACCCAAAAACCTCGCAGAAAAAATCTTAGCCTTTGTAATGAAGTTTTAAGATTAAACATGAGACATTGAAAAAACATGAAAAAAAGACCCCATTTTTCCAAGGTGTATTTTATGAAAATCTGCTGTAGATTTTAAAGTTTTTAACTTTTTATATGAAAACCATTTCATATAACATCTACATTGAAGTGGGGAAGATAAGAAATGCAAGATAAGTGCATCGAGTAACTTCCCACTGTCACCTGTATGATTCCTACACCGGCCTGAGCCGTTTCTCATACCAACAATGGCAGACATTACAAGGTTGTGCATGGGTCGCACAGTCAGTCAGTCAGTCATGTAGGATTGTACCCCCCTCCCACCCTGATGGGTAACGTCGTAATACCCCATACCTCAACCCAAAAACATTTAACCTAACTCCTATGTCAGTTTTTGTGCATCAATTGGTGGGTAGTTTCGGTTAAGTTTCTAGGCTGAACATGACTTCCGGCATAGTCACCAACTTTGTGGGTGCTCACCCTGTCCTGGAGAAGGTCCTGCAGGGAGGGTAGGGGGGCGCCGATGATTTCCTCGGATGTTCTGACCGTCTGCAGCCGTAGTCTGTTGAATGTTGTGGCAGACCCGAACCAGACAGGACAGACTGGATAATGGCTGTGCAGAAGGTTATCAGGAGCCCCCTCAGCACGCCAATTAGATGCAGGCTAAGATGTGGTGTGTCCTCCAGGTCATCTTTGTCTCCTCACCATCTCTGGTGTACATGGGTCACGCCCTGTACCGCCTGCGGGCGCTGGAGAAGGACCGACAGAGGAAGAAGGCTGTGCTGCGCAGGGAGGTGGAGGCGCTCATAGCTCTGGAGGCCACACTGGCCGACGCGGCCGAAGCTCGGCGCCGCGCGGAGCGCGAGCTGAAGCAAGTGGAGCAGGTAACTATTAATAATAATAATGTTGAATATTGATAAGCTAGTACCTAGTTCCTAGGACACGTAGCCCATCTATCAAGCAATCTGATCAAGGCAAGTGGAGAGACGTCAAGACGCTACACAGGTTGAAGGTGCATCCAGGACGCTCTGAAGGTTTATTCACAGAACACTTTGATATATAGAAAACATGAACTCACTTTCAACCAATCACAGAGTAGAACATCATCACAGCACATTGAACATCCAATTACAACACGGCATGATTTGAAGGACTGTAATAGCAACCAATGGGATTGCATGATTAATGGGCGATCAAGGAAAGTGAGATAGTTTCCAGCCAATCGTCGGACTTCAACATTGGTCGAGCTAGAGAGGAGAGAGTTAAGAGGGATAATGAAGTTTCGAAAACGGAACTTAACTTGCTAGCACTTATCTCTAGTCTACATATATTTTTACGTATAACTATATTTCTTTTTTAAAATTATTATTATTATCATGTTTTTTCCAGCTCATTCAGGCTGCTCTTTTCCAAGCTTTATTCATTAGGGTTAGGGTGAAGATGGGGGATAGACATGCGGGAAATACGTCGGTGGTGGGATTCGAACCACCGACTCACCGCGCCATTAAGGCATATGCGTTCTTTCCAGTGCACTGCCTAACCGACTGAGCTACTGGGCAGCACAACTATAATATTTCTGACAGATCTGGTGATCTAGCTTGTTGGTCTGCCCCACTTTCTTGTCTCTTGTGGGATCCAGAACGGGGCGTACCTTCTCATGTCGTGATGTTGAGGATCGTTTTCATTGATCTGCTATTCTTCACTTCACAGGCCCGGCCCAACAAAGCCCCCCTGCGCGGCGCACTGCTCCGGACCTACGTGCTGCACGTCTGCATGCGCTCGGCGGTGGAAGTGGCGTTCATGGTCGGCCAGTACCTGCTGTACGGGCTGCGGCTGCACCCCCTGTACCGGTGCGAGCGGGCGCCGTGCCCCAACGTGGTGGACTGCTACGTGTCGCGGCCCACCGAGAAGAGCGTGTTCATGGCGTTCATGCAGTGCATCGCCGCCGTCTCGCTCTTCCTCAACATTCTGGAGATTACGCACCTCGGCTATCGGAAGGTCAAGAAGGGCATCCTCAAATACTACTCGCAGCTCCGCAGCGGAGACGGGGATGATATTCCCGAGGACGGATACCCGGGCAACGGCCGATACAAGAAAGAATCTGTGGTGCAGGTGAAAGTCAATTCTTTTCTTGAAATCACTTTTAAACTTTTTTTTTTTCCAGCCCATTAGGGTTAACGGAAACCGGTGAAGATGGGGGGGTAGACACGCGGGAAATACGTCGGTGGCGGGATTCGAACCACCGACCCACCGCGCCATCAAGGCATATGCGCGCCCTCCAGCCCTCCCAACCGACCGAGCTACTGGGCAGCACCAGTTTTAAACATTTGTGTCCAGTGCTGCCACTAGCGCTGCACGATTTTGTTTAAAAATAAAATCCCGATTTGTGTCTTTGAAATCTCGATTTTCGTTTTGTTTCCGATTTCTTGAAAAAAATAACAAAATGTATCAAAACTATAAGTTTTGTAAAAGGTGTCCATTTTTGAAATTAAGTAGAGACACATCACCATTTGGCTTAGGATTAATACAAGTATTGATTTTTTTATACATTTTATTCATCCATATAACTTGAAACCAGCAAAATCATTCATCAACGTTAAAAAGGAAATCCGAATTGACAATTTCACTTTTTCAAAAATCATCTCAACAAAATAATCCGACTTCAATTCCAAAACGATTTTTTTTTTGCACAGCTCTAGCTGCCACTGAAAGTAATTCGACTACACGGACTAATGATACTCTCAAGTGAGCTTCCCAGTCGGGTTAAGCAGAGCTACGCATGCCTCAATGGCGCATTGAGTCGTGGGTTCGATTCTCCCCACCGATTCTTCCCACATCTCTGCAGTTCTTGATGCCATTTTTGCTAACACTAAATGAAGCTGAGAAAATGGTCAGAATGGGCCAAAAATTCCCCTAGTTAGATTAACGAGTATTATATTTTAAAATTAACTTTGTGGATTAATTTACTTACTTTGAATTACATTTCATTGTATTTCAGAAGCTGTCAAGCGACAGCTCACCTTAAAGAAGACCACTAGTTTGACCACGGGCTGTTACACGGTGAAGTCACGGCTTGGGGGGCGGCAGACATTTTGATGGTATCATTGCAGTCAGACAAACAGGCAGAGAGCGATATTTGCAGTCCAGTGTTCTATTTAGGGTTCGAACCAGTTCAAGGAATGAAACCAGAAACTGGAAACGAACAGAATGTTGCAGAACTTTATGAGGAGCGGAAGCGGAAACAAAAAAAGATTTCTCCAACTGTTCCGGAACAGAAACGGAACATTATGAAATCCACAAAACCGGTTAAAAAAGTTCATTTCCCGTTCTATTCATATTTTAAAATATCCCATGTCTGGGAGACTCTTTCCATCCACTTTTACTGTCAGTCATCA
This sequence comes from Bregmaceros cantori, assembly GCA_900302395.1. Classification (NCBI taxonomy): domain Eukaryota; kingdom Metazoa; phylum Chordata; class Actinopteri; order Gadiformes; family Bregmacerotidae; genus Bregmaceros; species Bregmaceros cantori. The sequence goes on along the minus strand of OMKY01214300.1, from coordinate 4,887 downwards.
AGCCCCATGCATCTGGGGCTCTATCTTGTGGACAGACGAGGAAGTGAATGTAATGGCGTTTTAAACACGTTTTTCACGTTAATACAGTTGCACTGAAGTCCACCAAATATATTCTGTATAAATTATCTAAATTTAACATTGCACAATATAAGGAACTTTAAGAACGAACAGAATTTTTTAGTTCCGAACGGCTTCAGAACCAATATTTTGTTGGCGGAACGGTACCGAGAACGAAATGTTAAACGTAGGCCTGCCTGAACCGTTCGGAATGGAACACTTGAATAAGAAAAGAATAATTTCCAAGCCCTGGTTCCATTATTGATTTATCCATGGTAATTGGCTACCAATCGCCAACGAATGAATATGTCCATTGTATTTGCCCGTATATAATGGACGTGAAGAGGTAATGTATACCATTTAACCATACGTAAACTTCACCGTACGTGATTCCACCAAAATGTCTCCCGCCGCCAAGCCGCGACGTCACATGCTGCTACTTACTTTGTTGGACGTAGGTTTTAAACTTCAGTTAATATAAATAATGTACAAAAATGGATCTGAAATATTTTTGTGGGATCCACCGTTATATTATTGAAATGTGTGCGTGCTTGGTGACTGGACCGCGTATGTGTGCTTTGACCTGGAACCCGCGGACCAGGGACAAGAGTTCAATAGACTGCACAATATAGTTAATAATATCCAACAATTTTAGAGCAGCGGTCTAACATAACATAATTCAAGACGTCATTTAAGGAAGTTTAAAATATGGCAGCACTACTGGCCAGTGGCGTAACCAGTAAAGGGCCAAGGTGGGCCGATGCCACTATTATTGACAGCTGGCCCACCCTATCAAAGGTATCCAAAATTATTGACGGCTGACTCAATTTCTTGCATTAAAATGCATGAAATTGTGCTGCCCAGTAGCTCAGTTGGTTACGCAGAGCGCTGGAAAGCACACATATGCTTCAATGGCGCGGTGAGTTGGTGGTTCGAATCTCACCACCGACGTATTTCCCGCATGTCTGCCCCTCATCTTCACCTGTTTCCGCTAACACTAATAAATAAAGCTTGGAAAAAAACAGCCTGAATGGGCTGGAAAAAACATTTTTAAAAATAAAATGCATGAAATTGCATCTAAGAAACTCAAGTTTTCTTGGGGAGGACCCCCAAAACCCCTGTCAAAAATAGGTCCACTTGGGGAGGACCCCCAAAACCCCTGTCAAAAATAGGTCCACAATCTTTTACTAATGGCCCAACATTTCTAGCTATGCCACTGCTACTGGCTGAATTAATATGAACGTAAATGGAATCCTCGCACAATATCAAGCGCCTTAGCCGGGCAGTATCGCCCACTGCTGATATATAACAGATGTGACGGACCAAAATTCAAGAATGATTCTTGTGCACCACACAGGTGAACCGCAAAGCCACCATTGCTTCAGCGCCGAGTGACTACAACCTTCTTCTCGAGAGGGTCCACGCCTATCCAAGCCTCCTCCCATCATCTGCCATGCAAGCGGGCGCACCTCGAAACGACCTGGAGTGTTCCAGCGCCGTCCACAACAACAACCTCTACCTGGGCCGGTCTTCCGGCGGACACTCCTCCAGCAGCCCCGAGAGTCGTGGACTGCGAGACCGGGATGAAGGCCCGCAACACGGAGCTAACAGAGACAGGAGCGATAACCAGCCCGACAACGGCGTGGATCTTCTTCCGATGGTGGAATCCCCCGGCTGGCAGTCGCAGGAGAAAGGGCCGCCCTCGTCTTCCGGCTGCCCCACGCTGCCGGTGGGAATGGCCAGGAGACCGTGGGCGCGCTGTTCCACGGTCATGGAGGGGAAAGGCTCAGAAACGGACTCGTACGGCGACGCGGTGACTGCTGCCACCACAGTTGGTGGGTCAACCCCACCGACAGCGTGGCAGCAGTCCAGTCCGCCGCGGTGCAGTCCGCCGCGGTGCAGTCCGCCGCGGTCGACTCCGCCGCGAACCTCCCCGGACTCGCAAAAAGACTCCATGAGTTCTTGGGCTCATCAGAGTCCCACACACTCGGTAATGCCGCACCGCAAAACTAGCAACGCTAGCAGCAGACGTGCGCCAGACCTTCAGATATAATAAAGGCAGTGCTTCCTTTGTCCTGGAGCGCTGGGGACCAGTAGTAGCTCCCCCAGCAGCGCAAGTCAGCGTGCATGTGAACTGTGCCGTGCTGGCCTTAAGTAAGCCTGTGGAAAAGCGGCTTTTGTGCATCTCTTGGACGCCATTTTGACTATGCAGCTGAAGGGGCGGAGCCACACCGGCAAAAGTTTCAAAACCAACAATGGTGACCGAAGACCGGGCGGTGGTTGCAGGCACTGTTGTGGCTTCAGCGTTGTACTAATGCGAGTTTACATTTGTATTGTATTTATTTTACAGTCGACTGTCACAGTAATACGATATGAATCACAATAGAGCAAGCATGTGACGTCACAGACATTTTGGTGGTATCACGTACAGTGAAGTATATGTGCGGTTAATTGTTATATCTTACCATTTCACGTCCATTACATAGAGACAAATGTAATTGATGTAGTTAGGCTGCCAGCTGCTGGAGATTGATAGCATATTACCACGGATAAATCAATAATAGAGGACAATGTTAAGCAAAGATCACTCTCTGCCAAATCGTCTGACCGCGATGATGTTACTTTAGTGTAGTGGGTGACAATGCCGTGACTTTGCCAAACAATATTTCCATTTAGTTCGCCTCCATTTGTAACAGCACTTATCTGCTGGACTTGTGCACACTATTCACATAGTGTGCAGTGCACACAGTGCATGAAGTGGAGTACACTTCGTTGAGTATATGCGTTGGAACGCAGCTCTGGTCTATGTTTTGTTGATAAGCTACACGATGCAGATTTTTAATAAAAGATTTTGCCAATGTTCACAATATTCATCCAATATTCATTTGTCCACCCAGGGTGAAGCCTGCTGGGGGTTTGTATGGACGAGTTTGGCGGATAGTTCCGGTAACATTTCTAGGCTGAACATGACTTCCAGTCAGGGCTCCGAACCGGTTGAAGGAACGAAAACGAACAGAATTTTACAGAATTTTATGAAGAGCGGTAACAGAAACAAAATAAGATTTCTTTAACTGTTCAGGAATAGAAACGGAACATTATCAAATCCACAAAACCAGTTAAAAATGATTTTTTTCCCCCCGTTCTCTATGTATTTTAACATATCCTTTCCATTCGTCCACTTTCACCCTCAGTCAGCAAGCATCTGGGGCTCCATCTTGTGGACAGACGAGGAAGTCTGTAATGGTGTTTTAAACCGGGTTTTCACGTTGATACAGTTACACTGAAGTTCGAAAGTCCACCAAGTATATTTTGTATAAACTATACCTAAATGTAACATTGCACACTATAAGGAACTTTAAGAACAAACAACATTTTTGTGTTCCGAACCGGTTCAGGACCGATATTTTGGTGGCAGAACGGTTCAGAGAACGAAAACGTTAAACATAGGCCTGGCTGAACCGTTCGGAACGGAACGTTGAAAAATAATTTTGTTTTCATGCCCTGCTTCCAGTGCCATTTATTTTGCTGTCTCTTCGACACGTCTACCACAGTTTTTTAAAAAGGATGCTGGTAACTTGCGCTGTGCTATTCCACACCCAGAGGTTCCAGCACGGATCTGTGCCACACAAACACATGATTCTAGGGCTGCAACTAACAATTATTTTGATAATCGATTAATCAGCCGTTTTACTGCCGATTAATCGATTAATCGGTTCATTTTTTCCTTTAAAATCGGAACAATTAATAGCATTAACTATGATTATCAAACATTATTAAAAGTTTGCAATGTTAATAGTACAAACTTTTTGCTGTTTCGATATGTCCATTTTATAGTACTAGCATGAAAGAGCCTACTCTTACAGGCTAAATTATAACATATTGGGCTTTCACGCAAGCTTACGTGTTGTCTATTGTATTGGGACCTTGGCACTAGAAAAGTTTCATTGGGAACAACAAATATTCAACATGTTTGAGCGGAGAATAGGCCAAACCATGACACAAATAAATAATCGCCAACTAATTCGATAATCGATTAATCGGCAGCGATTAATCGATTATCGAATTAGTTGGCGATTATTTCAATAATCGATTATCATTGATTAATCGATTAATTGGTTGCAGCTCTACATGATTCAATAATCTACGCAACCTGGTGGCGGACAGGGCACACCAGGCATTTTCGGGCCGGTGATGTTGCATTTTATTTTTATTTCTAGTGGTAAAAGTCACCGGCGGGCGCGGCCCACACTCTCTTAACACAGTAAACGGTTTGGGCACCGTCTTGTGGTCGCTTGGGCTGTGACTACAATTCTACCAGAAACGAAAGTATGTTAATGAAACTAGGGGTGCACAGTCTGGGAGATCGAGCTATGAGCACAGCCCCCCTAATTAGAGAACATCTGACATTAAATTGACTTTCATTAGACATTAACTTATGTCTAATATATAAATGGCTGCACAATTAATCACAAACAAACAAATTGACAGATATAAAAACCATAAGTGCTTGGAACAATCTTAAAAATAAGTGTCATTAAAATTTTAAGAAAGCATGCACAGTGCTGAAAAGCTGTGATGTGAATAAAATACTATTTACAAGTGCTATATACAGGCTGCTCAGGACTGGGTTGTTTGTAGGCCCATGGGAAGGAGGGGAATTTTAATTTAAAGTTAATGTCTAATGAAAGTCAATTTAATGTCAGATGTTCTCTAATTAGGGGGGCTGTGCTCATAGCTCGATCTCCCAGACTGTGCACCCCTAGTTTCATTAACATACTTTCGTTTCTGGTAGAATTGTAGTCACAGCCCAAGCGACCACGAGACGGGGCC
>OMKY01214297.1:0-20406 GCA_900302395.1 Bregmaceros cantori | reverse complement strand
CAGACGAGGAAGCGAATGTAATGACGTTAATACAGTTGCTCTGAAGTTTGAACATCCACCAAAATATTTTGTATAAAAAGTATATCTAAACTTAACATTGCACAATATAAGGAATTTAAGAACGAACAAAATGTTTGCGTTCCGAACCGGTTCAGGAGTCAGGACCGATATTTTGGTAGCGGAACGGTTCTGAGAACGAAAACGTTAAACATAGGCCTGTCTGAACCGTTCGGAACAGAACGTTTCAAAAATAAATTTCGTTTTCAAGCCCTGCTTACTATATTTATCTATCTATTAGTGAGGAATATTCAAGGCCTTGAAAAATCTGGACCAAAAAAATGTGGTCACATGTTCTGCTGTACCAATAGGCTGGCTGCTTCTACTAGTAATTTCAAAAAAATGGAAAATGGAACGGGTTGCACTGATTATTATCATGCATTTGTGGGTCACAGATCCACACGAGAGCATTTTGGTGTGGAATAGCACACCGCAAGTTACCACCATCCATTTTAAATAACCCTGTAGGTGTGTGCTCCCACCGAATGGACATGTTGAAAAAATAGCCAAAAGCACAGCAAACTAAACCGGAAATAGCCGCCGAATTCGTCTATATACGCGCATGTGATGATCAGATGTCATGGTTGTTTTGTAGCTGCCGATTGCACGGAAGGAGAAATCACACAGTCTATGATCCACGACGCGGCGTTCCCCATCGACTACAGCGACGTGCAGCAGTTCAACAGCTGCCTCAGCACGGCGACCGTCTGCGCCAACCTGGCTGCCCTGGCCCAGGCCGTGGACGAAGAAGAATTTGTCAGGGTCGTTCTGGACAAGCTGAAAGAGGTGACGATACAACATTACCATCTATACAACAGGAGGTTTAGGTCACCTGCTAGCAATGATGGCACTGAGAAACAGTCAAGACAGTGGGGCACCAACTAACGGTTATTTTAATAGTCGATTAGTTGTCATTATGATGAATGAATCTGGTCAACTTGAAATCTAGTCATTTTTTCGTCTTCTTCACCAACACAAACCCTAAGATTAACTTACTTCCTCTCTATAACCATCATATTTTCATGGTTTTCTTCTTATTCATATTTTGAATCCATTATGCCCATCTAATGTTTCATATTTTCAGAAATTATGATTATCAACACAAAACTGCCGACAATAGCATTGATTCAATTCTTTGCCGGTTATCTATTATTTGATATATATAATCAATTATTCACCGATTAATCGACTAATCGTTGCACCCCTACAAAACAGTAACTGCTGACATATGTGCATATATATTGACATATCTGTATATATATATTTTTATATGTCCTGCCAGTGTCTGCTAGATTGGCAAGCCAGAACAATTTAGTCGCTCCCGCATTGCATGCGGTTTACGGTTATCTCGATCTGCCGCAATCAGGATCGAGCAAACAGAGCTAATAGAATTTAGCATCTTGGCGGCAAGACAGTACTCAAACCAGCATAGTTTCACCGGCCAAGAATACCGTTTAGGATGAGGGTTGGACCAGCCTTCATATACTCAAAGTCAGGCCTCCGAACCGGTTGAAGGAACGAAAAAACATTTTACGGAATTTTACAAGGAGCGGAAACGGAAACGAAAAAAGAGTTCTTCAACTGTTCCGGAAGAGAAACGGAAGATTATTAAATCCACAAAACTGGTTAAAAACGTTATTTATTTTTTTTTTTTAGTTGTCAATGTATTTTAACACTATTTCCTGTTGTGCATCCATCCAACGAATAAGGAAGCGAATGTAATGCCGCTTTAAAGCCGGTTTTCATGTTAATAGAGTTGCACTGAAGTTTGAAAATCCACCAAATATTTTTTGTACAAACCATAACTATTGCACAATATGAGGAACTTTAAGAGCGAACAAAATGTTCGCGTTGCGAACCGGTTCAGGACCAATAGTTTCGTGGTGGAACGGTTTTGAGAACAAAAACGTTAAGCATAGGCCTGACAGAACCGTTCGGAACGTTTTAAAAATAATTATGTTTTCAAGCCCTTCTCAAAGTTCACAAGACAGTTAGGGAGCAGAATGTTATGAATACGAGCTGACCTTTATATGAAGACAACTGGCCTTCTCCTACCAGGTGTACCCCTCATCCGTCCCGGAGACCATGGTGCAGGTGCTGGGTCCAGCGTCCCGCCAGGCTACCACAGACGACGTGGCTCTGTGGAACATCTCCAGCGTGGACACGCTCTCCTCCCTCATGGTGCCCGACGATGGGGACTGGGACGCTACGGTGGTGAGCATCACACTGAACCACTTTCAACAGGTTTAAAGGGCAAGTCCACTAGAGCTGCAACTGATTAATCGATTAATCGATGATAATCGATTATTTAATTCATCGGCAACTAATTTGATAATCGATTAATCGACAGCGATTTATCGTTTCCTTGTTTGGTCACTCCTCTGCTTAAACGTGTTGGATATGTTGTTTAACGTTTGTTAACCTGAAATATTGTTGATATTGCAATCACTACAATTTCATGTGCTGCAGTAGCGCAGTCTGTTAAGAGTGAGTAAACTGCTAAGCGCACAAATGCCATATGTGTGGCACGCAGAATCGTGGGTTCGCTACCCCTCCCCGACATCTTCGCTGCATGTCTCCTCCCCCTTCTTCCAGTCATTCCTAAATAAACCTCCGAATGAGGCGCAAAAAAAAGACATTTGTTCCGAAAATACAAATGTTCCGATAAAAAACGATTAATCGCCAGAAAAGATGGCCGATTAATCAATTATCAAAATAATCGTTAGTTGCAGCTCTAAAGTCCACATTATGCGGCCGAGACGTGACATTTTAAGTTACTTTGTTTACCTTTTCATCTCATTGTTATGTCTCGCAGTTGCGAACCCTTGAGACTTATTTTTCTCAATTTCCTTCGATCCAGGGTCAACTGGTTAATGCTTGCCAGAAGGGGATGTTGTCTCTCCATATCTTCTTTTTAATTTTATTGTACTTGTGCTTGATCGGTTTTCACTCAAAATGTACTTGTTTGTTTCATCTCTTGTCTGTGAAGCGCCCTGTGGCTTTTGTCTGAGATGAGTGGGGTGTGGTGCTCGCACGCCCGGGGCTGCCCGAAGCTCACAGCCCCCGGCGGGAGCGCAGCTTCCCCATCCTCTCCCGGCGGGGGAACGACACACGGCCACCCACTCTGCACGGCGCCCTATCTCCCCCTCTCTGTTTGTGAAGAATTAATAACGTCATTATTATTATTAATATATTATATCATTATTTTAGCTCCACGATTCTCTCCCGCCATGCGTCTTCCCTTCCTCGTATTTGGATCGGATACTTATAGCGTTTAAAGGATGTATTCGATCTAACGCCAACCATTCCACGCGAGTGGAAACTCGCCTGGAACACCGCTGGAGCAAGTGGTTATTTCGAGTATTCGCACCGCCAAAAACAGCAGCCACCAAATTCGGTGGAAACACACCGTTGGTGTTTTATTACTTAATGGTTGGTGAGACAATGATGGTGATGATGCTCCATTATGACACTGATGATTTATATTCTATATTCTGTACTGACGTGGACTATCGTATTCCATCACACTGTAAGGCTGCTGCCATCATCAACAAGTACCTGAGCCACGCAGGGAACAATCTGGGCACGGCCGAGCTGAACGCTGTGGGAGGAACCAACCTGTGTGCTCTGGATGCTACCACGCTGGGTACCATCACCTCAGCAAGTCTGCTGTACGTATCCTACATCTTGTTTTTTTAGAATTAGTGTATTTATTTATTCCGGCATCAGCACCGTTTTTCATCTTTATAAATCAAAAACTGGGTTGAAGAGACTGGGGGTAGACCAGCGCAGACAAGCCGTTGAGGGGAGAACGGCTTGTCTGCGCTGCGACAGCGACTGTATCGCAGACGCTGTGATAGACACAGCACCAGGGCTCCGAACCGGTTCAAGGAACGAAAACGAAACCGAAAACTAACAAAATGTTGCGGAATTTTATGAGGAGCGGAAACGAAAACGAAAACGGATTTCTTCAACAGTTCTAGAACAGAAACGGCACATTATGAAATCCCCAAAACCGGTTAAAAACGTTTTTGTTTTTTGTTCTTTATGTATTTTAACATGTCTTATGTCTGGGAGACTATTTCCGTTTGTTCATCCATCCAAATTCCACTGTAAGTCATCAAGCCCCATGCATCTGGTCCTCCATCTTGTGGACAGACAAGGAAGTGAATGTAATGGTGTTTTAAAGCCAGTTTTCACGTTAATACAGCTGCGCTGAAGTTTGAAAGTCCACCAAATATTTTTTGTATGAACTATCTCAACTTAACATTGTCCAATATAAGGAGCTTTAAGAACGAACAAAATGTTTGCTTTCCGAACCGTTTCAGGGCCACTATTTTGGAGGCGGAACGGTTCCGAGAACAAAAACAATAAACATAGACCTGCCTGAACAGTTCGGAATGGAACATTTGAAAAGTAATTTCGTTTTCAAGCCCTGTTTCTACTCAAGTAACAAATCCCGGTACTTTTGCCATCTCTGTTCCTCATGGACCACTCCTTTGACCCCCTCCTGTTTCACAGGGGCGCCACAGAGCTGACGCCCTCCGGCTGCGACCTCGCCAAGCTCCGGGTTCTGTTCCGCGTCGCCAGAGAAGCCTTCTCCACCATCTCCGCCAACACACGCTCCATACGTTCAACCACGACCGTCTCCGCCAACGAGTTCCAGCTCGTCCAGTCCTTCCTCGGTCAGGCTCATGTCGATATGTGCATGGATAGGGTGGATTGTCCTAATGTGGGCCACTGTCTAATGTGGGGACACCTAAGCTCCTGTGGCTCTGGCTCCTCCATAAACTGATAAATATCAGTGAAACTATGGTAAAAGCAAACTATGGCAGTTTGTCTAAAAGTTTAACTGTTCAATACTACGTTTCACTGTCCACATTAGGCAACTGATTGTCCCACATTAGGAAGTTGCCAAAAAATGTCCCACATTAGGGCAATCGTTCCTGTCAGAAGCGAGGAATCTCTATTGTCTGGAATATAGCTGCAGTTATAGTATTAATTTTATATTTTAGTAATTAAGTATTTTCTGTTATGGTTCTTGGTGGTAGTTAATATGGAAGTATGGATGTATGGATGGATGTTAAAGGTGCGTGCTTGGTGGAACTGGATACAATGTCTACTAGGCATTAAGCCCAAGGAGAGTGTTTAACTCTCACAAAACGCCAGAGATACTGGATGGAGACTAATGGAGACTCACAATAATAATTTAGCTCTTACTCGTGGCTTCCTGTCATGGGACTGGCGCGGTCCCTGTTAAATCGGATAATTCTAGCGTATTTTTTGCCGTTTTATAAAGTTCGAATCCTAAAAACGATTCACTTATTTTGTTAAGGTTAGGTTGGGATTATGGTTATGGTTAGTGTTGGGTTAGGTTAAGTTTAGGTTATGGTTAGGGTTGGGTTAAGGTTAGGGTTAGATTAGGGGTATGTAGTGGGAGGTAAGGGTTAGGTGTGGGGGTTAGGGATTGGGGGCTAGGGTTTGTACCCTTTCAAAATAAGCAAATCTTTTTTTTGGATTCGCACCTTACATCACAGAAAATAATACGCCTTAATTATCCGATTTAACGTCTACCGGACTGGCGCCCAGCGCCTTACGGGCAGTAGCGCCCTCTATCGCAAATCCCAGGAAGTGGCGCAAGTGCCACGGGTAACATTTTCCTCAAAATTGGGATAGCATAAAATATGTTTTCATGAGATAACAGGCAGTTATGAATTCAAATATCCAAAAATACAATGCTAATAAATGTAGTTATGGAATTTAATTGTTGAAGGTGAGGTATCTATGATTATATCAATGTGACGGATTGTCTAATTGACAGGTGGCGCTGATGCTGACTACGTCAGAAGTTTGGCTCAGTCCAGTGTCAGCATGGACCTGCCAACGTTCATCACTCTTGACCCCAACGTTACAACGGTGCGTCATTTACTTTATTCTTTCAACCATGTTTTTTTTTTTAAATGTCGAAATACAATGGAAGGGAAACCTATTACCAGAAGAGAACTGTGTCTGAATATTGCTTGATTAAAATGAGTTCCACGTTCCGACTGCAGACACTGGAAGTGAACGAGGTGAAAAATCTGCTGGGGTCCAACGTGGACGACCTGAAGACGTATGAAAATGACACGAACGTCCAGTTGTGGATCGCTAGCAGACTGCAAACAGAACTGGACACACTGGGCCTGGGTCTGGAAGGAGGCCGGACCGTCGCCTCCACCGCAGCTACGTCTGCAGCAACCACAGGTAACAGGAGTTTGGACGTTGGCAGCAGTTTGAGCACGGACGGATGGTTTGATCGCAAGCATTCGCAACACCTCGCCTCTCTCTTACAGAGATGGCAAATCCAGTTTCAGCTCGTTACCTGTGTAATGCAAACAGCTGTTGTCACTGATTACAGCCCTCGTTATACCCTACGGCAGGGCTATTCAACTACTTTGCTCAGAGGGACCCCCCTCCGGCCTATTTGTACAACTTGACACGGAGCGAAACCACCACATTTTACCACCACAAAAGGGTTTCAATTCTGTGCAACAATGGTGCTTTCTCGTTTGTAACAAGCAACTTCTAAACAACACACAAATAGTGGTAAACAGCAGCCGCTCACTTAAACTACAACACATTTATAGTGCGTTTGTTGAGGTAAAGAACAGAATCTCAGTTAACCTCACCCCTCAACAACACATTTCTAGTGTTTCTGGTGAGGTAAATAACAGCATCTTGGATAGATAAAACATGTTTGACCAAAAAAAAAAATCTTCCTCTGGGGGCCAGAAAAAATTGTTTGGCCGGTTTTGGCCTGCGGCCGCCAGTTATATAGCCCTGCCCTACGGAGCCGGACGAAATTCGTCTTTCTGTTCCAGACGCTGTTTCCAGAGCTTGTGTTTATGTCTCCATCCTCTACATGTTCTCCCCGTGTCTACGTGGGTTTACTCCAGGCACTCCGGTTTCCCCCACGACCAAAAACATGTTCTAGTTAACCTGCTCCTGTCTGTGCCCGTGGCCGAGGCGCTGGCTCACGATCTGGAGTTGGCCGCGGCTGCCCACCGCTCCTCAGGGATGGGTTAAATGCGCAGGAAGAATTTCACTGTACATGTATGTATGTGTGACAAAATAAAGTATCCTTATCTTACACAACTGCTCATCTGCTATTACAGCAGCAGGCACCACAGCAGGTACAACCGCAGGTCCAACGGCTACGACACCAGACGCCACCACCGAAGGCAAGTCATGCTGTCCGTTCTGCAGTGGTTCCATCGCAAATCACTAGATGGTCTGCTAATCATTACTGCACCACTTTGGGCTGTTCCCCTGGTTCACCTCTCGCCGCGCCTCTCGCCGCGCCTCTCACCGCTGCTCGCCGCGCCTCTTGCCTCTCGTGTTCTGTTGCTTGTTCTGCTTGATTTTCTTTGTAGAATCTGCTACACAGCATCCAAGTCGATGCTGGCTGCTTCTGAGAGACATACACATAGTGGCTGTTTTGCATGCTGCTGCTGTTTTGTGAACTTACCGTTCAAGTGAATTATTTACTGCACTGTTTGCTAGGCAGTCCTCAGGGTGACCAAAACCTGCCTACCTATTAGTTGTCCTGTCTTGGTTATGGACAGGGCTGCGGGGCTAACTTGTACGTTTGTGTGGAGCGTCGTGAGAAATGAATGTGGGGCAGAATACGGTTTGAATCGGGGGGATAATTTTTCCATGAGGCCAATGTCCTAGACCAGTGGTGGCCAGCTCGCGACTTGCAAGCAGCATGCGGCTCTTTGCTTCGAAGACCGTGGCTGAGGAGTTGGTTAACTGAGTTGTGTTGATATGAGGAGTTTGTTAGGATTTGTGTTACGTTAGAGTGAAACTGGTGTGTGTCGGAAGAATGTCCCTATGTTCTCGTGCCCGTGTGGTGATGTGGCTCTTTGTGTTAACGTAGTCAGATATGTGGTAACTTGGTCTCAAACTGGTTGGCCACCAGAGATGGCAAAAGTACCAAGATTTCTTACTTGAGTAAGAGTAAAATAAATTTGTAAAAAAAAAACAACTCGAGTAAGACTGCAAAGTACTGATCCAAATATCTACTCAAGAAAAGTAAAGTACAGGCTGAGAAATGTACTCAAAAAGTATTTTTGAAAGTAAAAAGTACAGGCTCTAAAATGTAGTCAAAAGTATTTTTTAAAGTATAAAGTACAAAACCTAAATCTGCCTCAACACTTTACAGGCGTTTTTTTTTTTTTTGAGGTGCTCGCCCAGAGACTTAATGAAAACAATGTATTAACTGCTACTGTATTGAGTGCATTACCGAGTACCGCCCCCCTACGGACTTGTTCACGCTATACATGTAGTCCTACCATGTCGTTGCAGAAAAAAATAAGAAAAAAAAGTAAAGACCCTGTTTTGGGAAAAGTAAAGAGTAGAAGTACTGATATTTTTCTTAAAAAATATCTACTGAGTAGAAGTAAAAAGTACTCACCGAAAAAAGTACTTCTAAAAGTACAGATACTTGAAAATTATACTTAAGTACAGTACTTGAGTATTTGTACTTCGTTAGTTGCCATATCTGTTGGCCACCCCTTTTCAAGACACATGATCTTCTTCACAAACTGTGTCACTAACAATCTTTCTAATCTTCGAATCTGTTGGATCCTGCATTTGACCGAGAATCAAATGTTTTTTCTCAAGTGTGTTCCAACTGTCTTTTTCAATCTCAACCTTTCTTTTCCCCGCTCTTCTGTTGTCTTCTCCGAACAAATGCATGTGTTACTAACCGCAACTGACAGAATTCTTGCTAATACAAACACAGGGGTTTGTATTACCGACCCGAACACCTACCGCCGGCATGAGTGCGTGTTGTAACGGGTGCATGCGGGACAGCGAAATCAAGGTACGACTCCGACGGGTGGAACGATTTACAACTAATACATTACACGCTACATGTAATTCCCCGTGCAAATACAACTAATTCCTTGCCGCTCTCCAGTCAAGACTAAAACGATCAGCACAGTCACTGCCTGCTGCAATTGTAAACATTCAAGGCTAGGTTTATGTGGGGATGATGATACATGTATCAATCCCGCCTTTTCAAGAGGAATTGATACAATGATAACAATGCGTTAAATTCCAATTCGTTGTCCGGATGGAGGATGGGAGATTGGAGGATGGGAGACTCCTCATAATAATAATAATAATAATGATAATAATAATAATACATTTATTTATATCCAGGGCACTGAACCGGTTCAAGGAACGAAAACCGAAAACATACAGAATTTTACGGAATTTTATGAGGAGCAGGGACGGAAGCGAAAAAAGATTTCTTTAACTGTTCCAGAACAGAAACGGAACATAATGAAATCCACGAAACCGGTTAAAAATGTTTTTTTCTGTTCTTTATATATTTTAACATCCTTCCCTTTCGTCCAAACTTCAGTGTAACTGTATTAAAAGCGGGTTTTAAACGCCCAAACATTCGCTTCCTCGTCTGTCCACAAGATGGAGTCCCAGATGCTTGCCGACTGACAGTGAAAGTGAACGTCCACCAAATATATTTTGTATAAACTATACCTAAACTTAATGTTGCACACTATAAGGAACTTTGAGAACGAACATGATTTTTGTGTTCCGAACCGGTTCAGGCCCGATATTTTGGTGGCTGAACGCTTCCGAGAACGAAAACGTTAAACATAGGCCTGCCTGAACGTTCGGAACCGAACTTTGAAAGATAATTCGGTTTTCAAGCCCTGTTTATACCGTACCTTACATCCCGAAGGATCCCAAGGTGCTACAGGGCACAATTAAAAGCAACATTGTTGAAACAAACGGCGTGACACAATTCTAAAAATAAAAAGGCTTTTAAAAAAGGCAAAGAAGCAACTCAGTGGACTAATGCTTTTGACAAAAAGAGAGGTTTTAATGCAGAATTACCGCTCGTGGCATCATGTTTGTTTGCTTTTAACGGCTCGGCACGTAGATGTGACGTGAAGTTGTATGCGTTTCCCGATGTTTCGCGTTTTCAGCTGTTAATACGGCACAACCCGCGTCGTTTTCAAACTTCTTCACCCTGAAAGTCGCCCATAGACTTTACTGATGCTGAATAAGCTTCAGGCACGTTTCATTAAACATTTTTGCATTTTTACCCTCGCAATCGTCCTCGTATAAACGGCCCCTATAGCTACAAATCATTTGAAGTCTTGAGTGGAGATGGCCCGATCTCTGGGAACCGACTCGCCGACAACAACGAATAATACAGGTGCAAGTAGTAAAATTGTACTTGATACGACTGTATTTGATATGACAGCTGCGACAACTGTAGCACCAGTGACAGGGTCCACGGGAGCAACAGCGGGAACTACAGCCGCCGCAACCACAGGCAAGTTACGCCGACTCCTTGAGTCACCCGGATCCCAAGCATGTTGGCTGCATCATGTTCAAATGCAGCTTAACACCGGTTTACAAATGAAGCTAACACTAACATTTAACTGTGATGACATGATTGTCAGTGGTAAGAATGCATCTAACAAGTACAAGGAACACAACGCCACCGCTGCAACCAAATTAGTCATAACTGTCACTAATATAACTGGAATTGCTAATGTTGCAACTAATACGCCACGGAAGACAACTTCATCTGCTACGACTGCTTGTATGAAGACTGAAACTGGAGCTAATACAAACTCTACAACCAAATGAGTGTAACTGGCACTAATATAAATGGAACTGCTACTTCTGTGACTAACAACTACACTGTATGCAAATACACCCGATACTACTACAAGGAAGATAACTTCATCTGCTGGGACTGCTTGTAAGAAGACTGAAACTGGAACTAATACAAATTCTACAACCAAATTAGTGTAACTGTCACTAATATAAATGGAACCGCTCGTTCCGAAACTGATACAACTACACTGCACGCAAATACACCCAATACTTCCACAAGGAAAACGACTTCATCTGCTGGGTGCGTGTGAGAAGACTGCTACTGGTAAAACTGGCCATAACACAAATGTAACCTCTACAACAGAATAGCACAACAGTAAAATTGTCGTTAAGATAACTGGAACTGGTGCTGCTGCAACTAATCCAACTACAGCGCTTGCAAGTTCACCCAATCGATATGAATGCAACTGCTGTGAGAAGACTGCAACTGGTGCAACTCAGAGAACTGGAACCTCTAGTTGTCGCTAATATATCTGCTGCCACTACTACTACTACTACTACTACTACTACTACTACTACTACTAATTCAACTACAATGCACAGAAGTACCCATAATACTACTAAGCAATGCAAATGCAACTAATGCAACTACAACTATCGCAACCACTTGTGGGAGGACTCCAGAATACTGCACTTGTGGCATGCATGCATGTGCGGTAAACTCCACTGTGCTTCCATGCATGGATGTGGAGCCACTCTACTATGTTTCTTGGGTGGTCGACTTTGCGCCCGACCTTGTTCTGTCTTGTTCGACCTTAGAGTTAAGTAGTTTTTTTTCTGGCTGAGAATCTGTGCCTCCTCAGCAGCAATGGGAGCCACAGGTGTGAGCTGGGGGAACTTCCTTTGTAGTTGTTGAACTGACAAACCTCCACACGTGCCTCGGAGTGCCTCCCACTATACCTACTAATACAACTGTAACCACGCAACTGGAGACAGAACGGCTACCAATGGAAGGGATTAGGAGTCGGAGCCTTTGCATTCTGTGAGGCCTTCGTTTCTTGATCTCTCTCTGGCTCTTGTCGTGAAGCTTGATGCTTTTGCTGGATACCCCGGGGGGGAATCTTAAAATAAAACAACTAAAACTGCTAATACAACCAACACTACCACCACTGCTGCCGGCAAAGTCTGCAATCACTGCAAATGAATGCAACTGTGAGCTTAACAACTGCAACTCATGAAGCCACACAACGCCCAACGTCAGCAGGAACAACAGCAGTAACGGCAACAGGTGCAACAGGTGCAACACCTGTTGCACCTGTAGCGACGGCAGGTGGAACGACGGCAGGTGGGACGACGGCAGCAACGACGGCAGGTCCGACACCTGCGGCAACGACGGCAGGTGGAACACCTGCGGCAACCACGGCAGGTGCAAGCACGACAGGCAAGTTATACTGTTTTGTTGAATTGAATTCCTTGTTTTCTTTACATGTATAATGTAAACACTGTTGTTGAACAGCTATTCGCCTCATATCGCAGTTTTACCTGATGGTATGATTGGTTGACCATGTTGCTCTTCCGGTGACCTTACAATTAACATTGCCCTCATCCCAGAATGAACCCATGCTCACAGTACTGAAATGCAGCTAACACAAGCTTACAAATGCAAATGTTATGTAACGCCGAGGGCAAATGGTGTGGATATAACAGAACTGAAACTAACCCCCATCACTCACATTAAACGCTGCAAGAAACAACCGGAATGTATACGATCGGAGCTGCAACATGTCCATCTCCAGCTTGTGCATGTACAGGTGCACCAATGAACCTAACACGACTAATTCATCTAACCGGGAATGCAAATGGTATAACAACAGTTAACAGAGCGACAAGAGCTAACAGAGCTATATAACTGCAACTAATTCAATGACAACTGGAACTGCTGCAACAAATACTACTACAATGCACACGAATACACCCAATACTACTCCAAGGAATACAACGGCATCCATTAACTGTGGGAGGACTTCAACTTCTATATTGTTGGCGTTGAGGATTGGGCGTGGAGTGAGCCATTTCCGATGCAAACCTTTTTTTTTTAATTTCTATAGGTCCAATTTTTCCTCAGCCACTTCTTTCTCTGCATATTTAGCGTTGCCATTCCCTTGAGAAAATAGTGGACATGGAATGGCTTGTCCACTACGATCATCTACCGCAATGCATCGGAACTGCGATGTTCCTCCCGACTGGGTGTCAGGACCGGCATTTCAATTAGCCAGCATTCCGGTCAGAGGACGCCGGCATTAGGGTTAGGACTGGCCTTTCCAGCATGCCGGAACCGCGGCCCTTCCATGTCGGAACGGCGTCTGTGTCGCTTCTGTGTCGGGTCAGCAAATTTACCATGTTGGAACCGCAGAACTTCTAAATGCAGCTGTCGGAGAGAAGAGACGTTGGAACACTGTGTAGTCAAAATGGAGGCGTGTAACTAGTTGGAATTGCCCTTCCCAGCTGAAATGGTTCCCTAGCGGATGACCAAATAATTCTGAAGAGCAATAGGTGTGAGTTGGGGGCTTCTTTTGTAGTCATTGAACTGACAAACTCTACTACTAACACAACTACAACAACAAAAATGGAACCACTTGAACTAATAAACTAAAACTGCTAATACAACACCAACCAATGCAACTGCTGTTGGATAGTCTGCATACACTGCAAGTGCGAGCCGAACCACTTAAATTCATACGACCACACCTGATGTAACATCTGCAGCGACTGGAACACACACAACACTGCTTAAAAAGTGTCTCAAACTAACAACTAGATTCAACTGGAAGAAATGCCACTGATGCTACGGAAAATCCCCACTAATAACTCTAACTGATAAACTAAGACTGACTAACTCCTTTGTGAGTGTCACACCATTGACACGAATGGAAGCATCTGGAACAACCACAACTAATACAACTACCACCCACCCTGGATAAATGGAAACAACGCCTCTGCCACAGCTGAATAACTACCACTAATCAACGGCAAGTGGGTTGCCGGCCAACAATTCCAACTAACAACGTATTAGTTGGAGGTTGTACCCCAACTAATACGAGTCTAACAGCTGCAAATGCAAACTTCATGGAATCTGATGCCTTCGACACAACTGCAGCAGCAACGGCTGCAGCGACACAGTCAGCAACAACGGCAGCAACAGCTGGACCATCCACTGCAGCAACAGCTGCACCAGTCCCTGCCACAACTGCTGGTACAGCTGCAACCACAGCAGCCGCCACAACAGGTGAGATACTTTCAAACGGTGTTTGTAGAGTGCCGGCTTCTAAGAGTGATTTTGAGAGTATGGGATATTTTTTTTATGACAATTAATGCATGTACTGTATGTTCACAGTACTAAGAGCTAACACAAGCTAGCAAATGCAAAGGTTGTAAGAGAAATGGCGTAAATATAAATGGAAGAACTGAAACTAACACTGATATTGTGCTGCAACTGGAAGTGATTCAACCAGAGCTAATTGAACTGCAACTGATAACACTTCTGGCAGGAAGACTACTGCTACTACTGCACCTAACCGGATCTAATGTAATTATGACCACAACTGCAAGCAACACAGCTGCAGGCGGAAAGGCCACAACTGAGCACCAACTTCAAATGAAATACAACCACGCCTCATACTTCTGTGGCTGTGGTCACTGTACCAGTCGCTGCCACCAGTCAGGTTACTGTGTCTAGTCCTAATCTGCAATCAATATTGCTGGCTCTTGCCCGTAGAGTCAATGAGATCTCTTCACTTGGCTCTATGATGAGCAAGGTGTTGGAGTTCCTGGTAATGATGTCCACACAGAAGTTGCGAGGTGCACTTGTTTGGCATCTGCAGCCAGCTTGCCTCGGAAGTCCAGGATGGCTCATGTCAGATGCTGTGCTGAGAGGCAGCCATGTGACCAAACTAGCTGGAAGCTTGGTTTTATCTCAGGTTCTGATTGTGGGCCGTCTGGGCCCAACCAATGATTGACGGACACTTTTGGATGTCGGCGTTCTGTGTCTGGAATTGTGAAATGAGTGGGTTGATTCCAACTTGGGATATTCCATTGTGATCCTCACAATCAAAGAACATCCGGCTTGTGTTTTGATCTTCTCTTCATAATTTCCTTGGAACGCCCTGTCCTAAGAAGGCGATCTGACTGATCAATCTTCTCTTCATTGTAAAGTCGAGTTGAGGATTGTGCCTGTTCCAACTCATTTCACATCACTTGAAGGCTATTAAAACTAGCAGAGCAGGGTGGGATCTGCTCTGGTTTAAGGAAGTTGGTGCAGCACAAAGTTGTTGATGAATGCCACACAACACTGCTCAAAAAGTGGCATAAACTAACAACTACTACGGAAAATCCCCACTAATAACTGTAACTGATAAACTAAGACTGACTAACTCCTCCGTGAGTGTCACACCATTGACACGAATGGATGCATCTGGAACAACCACAACTAATACAACTACCACCGACCCTGGATAAACGGAAACAACGCAACTGTGGAATGAGTGCAACCGATGTCGTCTCTAACGGGGATAAGTGCCTCTGCCACAGCTGAATAACTACCACTAATCACCGGCAACTAATCCAACCTCCAACTAATACGAGTCTAACAGCTGCAAATGCAAACTTCACGGAATCTGATGCCTTCGATGCGACTGCAGCAGCAACAGCTGCGGCGACACAGTCAGTAGCAACGGCAGCAACAGCTGGACCGTCCACTGCAGCAACAGCGGCACCAGTCCCTGCCACAACTGCTGGTACAGCTGCAACTACAGCAGCCGCCACAACAGGTAAGATGAGATATTTTAGGGCTTCTAAGAGTCATTTTGGGAGGAAGGGAATTTGTTTCATGTCTTCATAACTCTATAGTCGGCATTCATAAGCAGGGGGTCCAAGGAACCCTAGGCGTCCACCGGGACACCCCAGGAGGTCCGCAGGGACACCCCAGGGCGAGGAATTACAGGGTCTAAATGTGTTGATATATGCATTTAACACACTACAGCCTTCCACAACCAGGGTGCAGTAAGTGTGTTTTTCAAGAAACTAACACCAAGATACACATTGTACCAGCAGTGATAATATGCATTTTTTCCTAAAGTGTTCCAAATGTTACTGCCATATTATTGAGCTCTCTGGAAAAGTGTCTATAGCCCTTAAAATGAAGGGGTCCGCGAGACAGGAAAAGGGGTCCTCGGTTGAAAAAGGTTTAGAAACCCTGCTCTAAAGTGACAGATTGATGTTGCTGCAAACAGCTTTCTCATATTGAGGTGTGTGAACTGTTCTAACTTGAAACTTACCAAAGGGTTGACACCAAGGTTCTGATTATTTGCACTGAACTTGGCCCTTTCACACCGATAATGACTGCAAACCTTGCATTTCATATTAGCAACATATTTTGTGTAACACTCTTTATGTGTGCCGATGGTGTCTTTGTCAGAAATGTGACGTGATATCCTAAGAACTTGTTTTGCTCACGCTCCGCTGTTCCTCTGCCCTCCAAGGAGAGCCACCCATGTGTGGGAAAGCAAATATGCTCACTTGTTCTTATTGTTCAGTATTTCTGGGTTCTGGTTTCAATGCCAACTTTGGTATCTGCTGCTCTCAGGCAATGTGAAGAGAGCGTATAGCGGCTACCGTTAGTACTTCTCCTGCATATACTCAAGATTTTGTCAGAAATCTGCTCTTTTTAGTGATGCCCACCCATGTTCTGGAGGCTATAAAGAAGGCTAAAGAATGGAAACGGGTAGAAACAAGCTCTTTCAAGAAAAGTCGGAAGTTTCCTTTGCTATGTGTTCTGTTGACAAGGACACAGAACTTAATTTTCTATGGATCTTGGAAAAAACACATGTTTAAAATAAAACCTCGCACTGGGACGTGCAGAATTTGAAAAGTAAAAAATAGTGCCTTTACAGTGACTTTGTTGAACGTGACAAGTGACATATTTTATTATGTGTGCATGTGTTGCCAATGCCATTGACGTGCGTAAACCTATTAATACACTTACGCAAAACAATGCCAAGGTTTTAAAGGGTACGACTAATACCACAACAGCCATGACTGACTGGTGTTAATAGAACTGACAAGCTGTGTGTTGTACGCAGGGCTGGGACGATATTGACATCGCAATATATGATGAGTCACGCCCAAAATAGCGCGATATACAATATGATCGCGATTGCCCCCCCCTGCTGCGCAGAATCGGCATCTTCCATCTTTTCTTTTTTTTACTGTGACAGTTTAGACGATCATACGATATAAAGCGTGATAACACGATTAGTGAGAGTGATCGCGGGATGATCACGTTTTACAATCATATTGTAAATTGTCCCAGCCCTAGTTGTACGTGTGATTACTCACTAAACCATTTTGTAAGTAAGTACTTTATTTATTTTTTTACATTATTTTGCCGGCGTAAGCACGCTCACGGCGCTGCGTGTGCTGTGGTCTTAAGCCACAGCAACAAGATTATACCTTGTTGGGGCTGCACCATCTTTAACCGCTAAGGCAAGGAGGGGTAGGGGGGCAGTTCCAAGCTAACCCCATTAACAAAGCAGAAATCGGTGCTTGTGCCCAAGGAAGAAACCTGTTCTTCGGAACACCAACAACTGGCATCATAACACTACCACTAATATGTACATTCGATAGAATTGTGAACAGTAACTGGGTTTGCCTCAGTGGGGGAATGCAACGTGAAGGCTTGATTCCTCCTCGTGGCTGGTGGGTGAAACTGATGGAAACTAATGTAACGGTGGAGTAGAGTGGACGAGTGGGTGAACCTTCACAGGACTAAAACTGGTTCAACTGCAACTAACTACGAAAGAAGCAAGCGGGGTGCGTGAAACTAATCCAAGAGAAACAACTAACACGGCAAGCAGTCTAACCGTCAACTTTTAAGTCATGTGTGGCCTTAGTGTACTGCAAATGATGCCACTTGCATTAATGCACGACAGCAGCGCCGATCAGTGCCACACCTGCAGTAACATCTTTGGCAACAACCGCGCCGGCAGCGACCGTGGCCGCAACGACTGCGGCCGCATCAACGGCTGGAGCGACGACCGCGGGGGCAACCGCTACGACAGGTGCGGGTGCAACCACTACCGCAGTAGCCTCCACCACAGGCAAGTAACGATGTGTGTTCTCCAGTGTAATCTTCTTCGGGCCTTTACCCGGTGATACAAGCACGTATGAAGCGACTGCAAGCGTGACTGGTGTAGCCACAACTAATAACGCCGCTCTAAAGTCTGATTGGCCTAACTGAGGTTCGGCATAACTCTGAAGGTAGAAGGCTCCTTAGAAGCAAATGTAACTAATCCCACTGAAAGAAGTACAGTACATCTGGAGTAGTTTGGTGCCATGTTCCTGGTGGATCTGAGTGACGGTGCTACAACATGGACATGGGCTGCAGCTGGTTCCACAGCAACTCACTGCTATTAAAATAATCTGCCAACGTTGCCGAACACAATGCAATAACTGTAAACAATGCGACTGACCAAAGCCTACTAACATCATTGTAACTTCCACAACTCCATATGCGGGGAAACTGGAGCACTTGAAGAATCCTCACAATTGCTAGTGGCTGAAAATATGACAACCGCAACTAATACACTATGAGAAACAGAAGTACAACTGATGCAATAGTAGAGTAGAGATCTAATAACTTGCTAAGGGTGCGCCTTCAGTGAACTGCAACTGTAACTAACTACGAAGGTCGAAACGACAACTAACCGTGTCCGCAACAACAACTAATACAACAAGCACTCTGGCCGTGGCTTGAGGGAACTGCAAATGATGCCACTGCATTCATCTACAACAGCAGCACCGATCGATACGACCACTGCAGCCGCGACAACTGCCGGAGTAACCACTACCACAGTAGCCTCCACCACAGGCAAGTATTAGTAATGCTGGTTATTCTCCAGTCTTCTTCGGCATGTGTGAATGCAACAATAGCGTATGAATCGACTGCATGTGTGAATGGCCTTTTGGTGTAACTCGGATGAAGGGAAATGTAAAAGAAACTAACCCAACTGAAAGGTGTACATCTATAGCCACTTCTCCACTACAAAAAACCGCAAGTCACAGCATCTTGGTTAAGTTTAGTTCAGTCGACAAACAGTAAACGTGGCCGAGGACGGCCAGAATTCTGGACCCACATCTCAGCGGGTCCTGAAATCTGACCTGGCCTGATGGTTTGACCTTGTGGAGAAGCGATTTTCCTTAAGTAAGCCAGTGGAAAAGGGGCTTAAGAATCAGCAGTTTGTTGCCAAATGGGGCTGGCTGACATGGAAGGCGCCTGACTGCGGGTCAACTGCAACTCATCCAAATTGCTCTGAAACTGCTCTGAAAATACAACTGCAACTACTACCACCTGCCAATATCCCTGCCAAACACAATGACTCTCCAAAGCCTACTAATATAACTGACATCATTGTAACTTACACAACTTCAAGTGGCATTGATATATACAACCAATGCCACCATGACTGCAACTAATACAATGTTAACTGCTGCACAAATAAACTAACAGTGCGGCCATCAGACACGTTCAAGATGGCTGAATGCAACTGTGCAATCGCAACTAATGAAGTGGCAACTGCAACAAGAATGGGACAGCAGCTGGTACGTTGGGACAGCAGCTGGCATGCTGTGAAAGCGGTTGGTACGCTGGGACAACTAATACGAGGGCAAAACTGTAACGGCCACCACTGCAATTGACCCAACTTCCGTCTCGGAATTTCAGCGGGCACTGATGCCACCAGCACAACCTTGAATACAGCATCCACTCCAAGCACATCTCTGTTGGAGTCGACTGCTACTGCAAGCAGCACTGTGGGTGCATCTGTTGGGAGTCCTACTGCCATTACAACACCTTCCCAGACGGCAACAGGAGCTAGTACGGTCGGCTTAGAGCCAAGTACTACTAGTGGCTCTACTCTGGGGAGAAGTACTACTCCCACGACTCCTGAGAAGACAATTCCCTCGGTTGACCCAACTGCCGGTGTATCTGTTGGGAGTACTGCACCTGCAGTATCAACTCCTGCAAGTAAGACTCCTGTGGCCGCAAGCACAGCAAGTACCTCTCCTGTTAAGGCAACAGCCGCTAGTACTGTTGGCCTGGGGCCAGGTACCACTAGTGGCTCTACTCTGGAGACTAGTACTCGTACAACTCCCAAGATGACAGCTTCCACGTTTGACCCAACTGTGGATATATCTGCTGGGAGTACTGCACCTAGTGGAAGTCCTGCACAGGTATCGGTTGTTCCCTTTGGACAAACCACGACTAGTAGCTCTGTTGTAGAGATAACTAGTTCTGGAACAACTCCCATGACAGACTCAACTGAGGTTGCATCTACTGCGAATACCTTAACCGGAGGCCATACTAATACTCGTATGACCCCTAAAACGACAACTTCCACGGTTGACACAACTTCTGATACGACTTCTACAACATACCCACCTGAGGTTGTATCTACTGCCAATACCATAACTGTTAGCCAAGCAACTACGAGCACCACCTCTGTTCAGGAAACCTCTACTGGGACAAGCATATCTGCGCAAGCAACCACTGCAAGTACCACATCTACGCAGGCAGTGACCACAGGTACCTTTCCTGTGCCCATAACTACTGCTATGTCCATGGTGGTTTTTCTGGCATGGGGGGAAATCTACAGG
>OMKY01214290.1:0-10209 GCA_900302395.1 Bregmaceros cantori | reverse complement strand
GGAACGGTTGGCGTTAGATCGGGTACCCATCGCGTTTAAATGCCCTGTGTGGCAAGTGTATTGCAGCGGTTCTGCCATGTGGAATGCTGGTATTATTTCGGGAGGCTATTTTTCTTGAGTCGACTCGAAAAAACTTGCATAATATTTTATTTTTTATTTATTCTGTTTGCTCAAACATGTGAAAACAGAAAAGTATGTTTTATATCCTTTAATTTGACATTAACTTAAAAAAACTTAAACTTTTTTTAACATGAGCTTTTTGTTATGTACATTTAAAATATGAGTTAAATCGATTTGATTTTATTTAATCTATTTGAAAGTAATCCAAAAGTAATCTGTTACGTTACTTTTAAAATTGGGTAACAGGATTACGTTACTGATTACAATTGCGACTGTAACGGATTACTAAAATGTTCAACCCTATTGGCGTTACTGAGTACTACCGTTTTATTTTTTTTTTACTATAATAGTCAATGATTTCTCATATTTATTGTAAATGTATTTACATCCTCAGATTGTTAATAAAACATTTGCATTGCAATCAAGAGTCTGTACGATTATTTAATGCATGGAAAATCATGTTCAATCAGTCCACTCTACTAAACGCAACTACAAAACCGCAAGGTAGAAAAAAACCATGCAGCTTTATTTTGAGATTTTTAACAACTTTAATGTATTCATACTTCTCGGTAGATTTATCAGTAAGACAACTCAAAATGTAAATAAATGTAAAAAAAAAATGCCGAAAATTCGGGACGGTTCAAAATGTTTTTCGGGACGGTTGTGAAAAAGGTTCATTTTAACCCCTGATGCGCGCAATCACGCACGCGCATCTGAGCATTCATGGACACGAAATTTGACACTTGCATCAAATGTGCACTGTTGATACACACCTCAATTTAAACATAAACAAACAAAAAGTAGATAGGTGGTTGACATGATCCGTATCGAGGATATAAAATAATTTTTAAGCCAGTATGCAATATTCCCTTTCATCCATTTTAGTTGTTAGTATGGTCTTTACATAGGCCTATATGAGTGTAGCTGATATTTTGAATCAGTATTCATTGTTTCCAGAGAACTTCTTCATCTCTGTCATTAAATACAACTCTGGCAGCAGCGGGGCATACACACGTGTGCTTATCAACGCGGGCTGCTTCGCTGTGTGTGTTGATTAGTGTGTGCGTGTGTGCACGCTCACACGCGGCGATTCCCGTGTGTCACAAAGCGGAAGAGCGGCGGCGCGCTCCACCTGAAATTGGCGGCAGGCTGCCTCGTCTAACGTCACGATCTCGTTCCTCATAGTTTTAGCTATGGGATGACTGAACGAATTAAATTAATTAATTTTAGTTTAGCACAGACAGTACAGAGCTATTAAGCCAGTAAGCAATATTCCCTTTTATCCATTGTTAGTATGGTCTTTACATAGGCCTATATGAGTGTAGCTGATATTTTGAATCAGTATTTATTGTTTCCAGAGAACTTCTTCATCTCTGTCGTTAAATACAACTCTGGCACCAAGGGGCCATTCCTCGCTTTGCCCTAATATGGGACACCAAAGCTCCAGTGGCTCTAGCTATGGTAACCAAACTATGGTAACAGTAAGTTCAACTGCCCCACACTGCATTTGACTGTTCCACATTAGGCAACTGAATGTCCCACATTAGGAAGTATTAGAGCAATCCACCCTAGTTATGTCAAGTATACTTGTAGTAACAATACTAGTAGCCAGTTCACCCTCACCACAGCACACACACGCACGCACACAGGACAGGTCGAGCGAACAGTGAACGGTCGTAACGACGCACCACCCGCAAACGTCATTGTCCCTTAGTACCGTTATTATTACACACCAATTAGCCGGATCAATGGCGCGGGCAGGCGACCACACTGGGTCACACACGCCGGTCGGTACGGGCAGAAAGAGCCGGCGTGGACCGGCGGTGTGGAGCTTAGGTCCCCCCCCCAGTCTAAAGCAACTTTCCTTTCTGTTCCCACAAACGGGAAAAGAAAGACAACCGTTTTTGTTCCCAGTGATCCAGTACGTGCAGGCCGTGCTGCGGTGTGCTACGGAACGGATGAATTCGAACGTTCTTCTCTCGGGCGGACGCTCTATACGGAGGGGGAAAAGTTAAGTTCCCACGGGGGAATGTTACATTTCGAACACAAGGCATCCAGAAAACACCGGTGAAAGTTGTGAGTCACGATCTTGTGTGTGGCGGTTTATATCGTAACCGCGTCCACATTGTCGCGTTGCCACGTGTTGGGACCAAGGAGCCGGCGAACACAATAGAGGCTGCTGGTTGTGGAGTTCAGCATCCACCACCACCACCCCCTCCACAACCAGCCCCCAGCCATCTGCCGTGCGGTGCCCACCCCCTATCACCGATGGCGCTGCACGTCAAACGGGGAGTTTTACGTTGGCCCCGTGATATGTTTTAAAGATATATATAAGGAAAGAGGCGCCATTGTTCGTCAGAGAGCGGGTGAAGGTTCATCAATGATATAGATATTGATCTATTCATGTCACATGTCACGATACGGCACCAGCCTGCCCAAGAAGGGCTTTCCCTTTTTATTTATACCGGCAACGAGTCAATAGATAAACAGCAAAAAAAAGTGATTGACAAGCAAAATGATGGAGATAAAAAAAACGATAATTTGTGGCATGTCGTGATATATTGTGTGTACAAATATCGACAAATGTAGTTTATTTTGAGCTGGGCACCAACATACAGCGAGAGGGTGAGGTCAGTGGCAGCCCGGGGATGCTCACGCTTGGTCTGGATAAAGAAAATGTGTGTCGCGACATAGTGTGTGCATGTCGCGATATATTGTACATATCGACAAATGTAGTTTATTTCGAGCTGGGATACAGCGAGGGGTGAGGAAAGGGTCAGGATGCTCAGGCTTGGTCGGGATAAAGGAGTTGTAACTCACATGTCTCAGCAGCGGTCGCATGAGTTCCCAGCGCTCCTCCATCGTGTCACCTGTCGAACGGTTGCGGGGTTGCGTGATGGCGAGGTCGCGGATAGGGACTCGGTCGTTCTCCTCGGGTCGGAGGAGGAGAGTTGTCTCTCTCTCTTGTTGTAAAAAAGTTATCACGCGACGGCTCCCGCCTCGTGGCTTGATTGACGTGCCGTTTCGTCCAATCAGCGTGCAAGGCGTTCCGACCTAAGCCAATTGAAATCGAGAACTTGTCCGGTGGGCGTAATCTGTATTCAACAGCCGAACCCCACCGTTATTTTAACTGCAAAATCTAAATCACTAGAAAATCTTTGTTTTTATATTCAAATATGATTTACAGGATTCCACTCCTTTAGTACTTAAATGCGTTCTTTAAATGTTATTATTAATACAATTAATGTAAAAAAATAATAATTCCGCAGAAATCCTACAATATATTTGTATACACATTTCCAAAAATACATACTGACGTAAGATTGGGAAGCACAGAATAGGTAAATATGGTTTGTTGATAAGAAGTGTTACATTGATTCGATTGAATTCATTTTAAATTATTATTATTACTATTTATTTTTATTTTTCTGCATGAGTAGAATGACGGTGGTTTAAAAAAAACACATTTTCTATCAGAGGTTCTGAATGGTGTGAACTCTCGACGAATAGACGTTTAGATCGTCCAGGCTTCACCAATTATTAATATTTGGAATTGGTGGGTAGACGCACTTTTGAAACAACAAATGGTGTTTTTTATAGTACTATGGAAACAGTTTTTGACGCGTAACTTGATAACATTAACCTATATATTCCAAATTAATTAATCCAAATTCATTAAGATAACCTGCACACAATTAAACGCAGTGAGGTATGCTGATACATGTGATTACCTTTAGCTACCACCAGATGTCAGTCTAGTTTCGGGAAAAAATCCATGCATCCGATTTCAACGTTTTACAGCGGTTGAGCACGCACTGAAAATACATACAACTCGAGCATGCTCTACTGATATTCAAATTGTAGTACTAAGGCAATGTGATTACCCAGTTGTAAAAGTAAATTTGAGGTGAAAAAACTTTTTTCTACTGAGATGTCAGCAATTTGCTACTCGTTATATCAACTTGGTCTTTCGCGACACCCGTTGGAAACTGTTGGCACATATGTTGGTGTCATATTTTTCGCTCTCCCTCTCGGGTGCTCTCTCTCGGGCTCTCTCAGTCTCGGGCGCTCTCGCTCTTTCCCGCTTCGACGTCTCATTTTGAACAGATAATTTGTCCTAATTTTATAAAAACTACTTAAGTAACTTTTTGTGGAGTACTTTTTTTTACCTTTACTTGAGTAACTATTTGGATGACTACTTTTTACTTTTACTTGAGTAATATTTTGCTGAGGTAACAATACTTTTCTAACTATATCTGTAAATATATATTAAATAACATTCTGTTCTACATTCTAGCAGTCTTGATTCTGTGAAGGCTCACGTTGGTACAACACCATTTGGTAATGTTACCAACCTGCGACATTCAATAATGTTATAAAACCAGGGTTGGGAAGTAACGGATTACATGTAGCTGTTACATAATAACAAAAAAAAATTACAAAAATAAAGTAACTAATCTGTTACAACTACATTTTTAAAAAAGTAATCTGGATTACAGTTACATTGGGGGGTAACAGGATTGCACACATGAAATAACAGTCCAGCCTCGTCATCGCGTCTTGCATTGTCGCTGAACCTAGAAAGTCCGGTCCCGCTCCGCTCCCCCCGAACGCTCGGCCCAAGCGCCGCTGCAGGATCAAGCATAGAGTCGCGCACGTGGCGGCTGCCCGCCCATGTTTTTACAGATTGCAACAAAAATCCATAACCACGCCTGTTATGGCTTGGGCTCCCAACTTGGTGTTGGGGCTCAAGCCATAAAAGTTATGATTAGCCAAAAAAGAAAAACAACAAAACTTTAACACAAAACCCTAAGGTGCGTGGGAGCAACCAAAGAGAGGACCAAGTGCAGTTTAAAAATGTTTAATTAGAAAAAAACAAACATACAATTACCTCAGATCCAAGTTCCCGAGATCTGCCAAATCAAAGAAATAAATAGGACTTTCAAAACACAAACTTGATACTCTAACTAAACTAAGAATTTTCCCCTCTCTAACTACACTAGCCAAAGTACAGGGGGTGGCAGATCTCCTAACTAGGGTGTCTAGACATCAACCATCTACGTGCGCATGTATAGAGGCCTCTGTCTTCCTTGAGAACTTGGATCCTACCTTACCGAACAGCAGCAGAAAAAACCCCAGCTACCCCAGCCTTTAAATAAACTACTCCCAGGTGCTCCAATCAGGCAGGAGCAGGCAGGCAGGAGCAGGGGAGGAGCCTGCAGCCAGGTGGGAGGGAGTTACCTACACACACATACACACAGACACACACATACACACCCACACTGCCGTATATAGGCCTGGGGCCGTAACAACGCCCCTGAAGCCACCGCGCTTCGCTATGGCGCGTCACACGCCCCGCCCATTAACGCGCCGCCAAAGGATGCGGCTTGGACAGCAACTTAACGCTGTCTGCCACCAAACTGAGCACCAGCCACTATAGCGCAGTAGGAAAACGCTCACCCTCGAAGGCATCGTTCGATTCCGTGTAGCATTCACTTTCTTGTTTCTAATTTTAACGCCGCAATTGCGTTTTTTTCCGGCTTACAGCAAGGATTAGGGGTTAGGTTTAGGGGTTAGGGTTACATGTTACAATGCAAGTTCGGAGACAGAAAATTGCTGCGGCCGACTCTTTGCCGCCACGACTGTGTCATATGCAAAAGTGCGAGTGGCCCCGGAGCGTGGTTATGGATTTTGGTCACGCTGCCCGCCCTCCGCCGGACTCCACAGAGGATGATGGTAGAGTGGGCCACCGCGGCGCGCGTGACACCCTGCTCTTTAAACCGGGCCGTTCGTGCCGCCGCCGGCCGACACATGGGTGGGTTGTTGTGGTGCATGCGACTCGGCGCTCCGTGCTGCCCGCACCAACCAACCCGCTCGATGGAGGAGCTTATCATTGCGTAGTGTAATAATGCTGCCGCTAGTTGGCACTGTGGCGCCGGGTTCCCCCTGGGGCGGGGCTTCCACCGGATGTGGATGGTCCGAGAGCGTTCCTTCTCTCTCTCTCTCCCGGACCTCCAACGAGATAGGACGTGTCTGTGTGTGCGCGAGTGACCAGGCCTACTGTGTTATGAAGCCTTAATAAACACCCCGCTGTGATTGCATCTCTGCTGCCTGAGCCTCTTCACGGGTCTTCACCGTCTTACTACAGTATGTATGTAAGTGCATGTATAAATAGACATGAATCTGTCAAAGGTGGCACTTTGGCACCGCCCATGGGGTCGATTTGGCATTACATACTCTGTTTAGGAGTCTAGGAGAAGCCTCATACCTATGGGCAAGCTGTGCAAGGTCGCTTTCGAACACCGTTAAAAACATAGATGATGTCTTTATGTAACAGGTGTTAAATGGTCATGTTCAAATTTGTCAATACACAGTGATTGAACTGACAGTAATAGGCTGCACAGCCAATTTCTGTAAGCAATCGACTGCTTTACGTAGTCCCCTGTATGCTATGTCTGGACACTCATGGTTTCTCTAAGTCCTATCCCAGCCCCTGTTGCATTCTGGGAACTCTCACTTTCCCACGTGATCTGATTCTAACCTATCATTTCCATTGTGTGTGAAGTTTATCCCGCAGCTCCCTCTAGACGTATTTGTCAGCAGTTGCACTCAAGTTGACGTCGTTGGCAGTCAATGAGTTAATATTGACATTCTCACCGTGTGATAATTTGTGTATGTCTGTGTTACTGAAATGTAACTAATAGAGTCTTGCCTTCATTATCCTGATTGGCTACAAGCTGTGACATCATCAGATGTCACAGATAATGTCCAGTAAAGTTTTAATAAATGAACCCTCTATAGATATTCCCTTGTCAAGTCTAATAACTTCCTCTACGTGGAAACCTTATCTGAAATGCCATTCCATCTGTGTCCTGGACTGTGTGTTTATATGTATATCAAACGGAAAGAACGATTAAAATATAAGAAACTGATTAAAATATATGCATTAAACCCACAAAGTGGTGATCATTTTCTTAAAAGTTAGGCACAGGGAAGTTTCCCTAAATAGTAAAAGCACCCCCTGGCACAGTCATGCGCGGCAAGGCTGAAATAGAAAGTTCTAGGTGGGAGATCAAACTGGCACCTCCTAATTGTACCCGCTGTCTAAAGATGCTGGTAGCCCATTATCACACAGACATGGAGCACCAGGCATCTGCCGGATGACTCACACGTCGCTGCTTGGAGGCGGAAACAGCGGCGCACATGGCCGGTAATGGCACGCTGCATGAATATTAGAGCTGTACGGCAATCATTGTTTCTATGATTGATGGCTGTCATGCCTTCAATCGCATACTTTTGTCAGTGTATAATGATCAGGAATCGAAAATATTCAGTTGTCTTTCAATAAAGAATGAAAAACAGTGCTTGCGCTCCAAAAATAAATGTACAAAATAAATAAATAATAATATGTGTAGTCCCTTACAAGTACATTTTAAAAGGAAATCTAGATTACAAGTGGGCGCAGGCAAATCAACAGTTGCCTGGTAAAGAATACTGAATAATCTCATTGGTCCCAATAGCTGGTACTATTTATATGCACAAGCTGCACGTGCCGGTGATATGATTGACCAAGACAAAAAAGGGACTGGGCCTGAATACATGGGAGGTAATGGCAACTGAAGTTAAGTGAGTTACAGTCTGATGCTGGTGCTATGGAGAGAGGATGGGTCCCCTGTGCTTGTGCCAATTGTTGAACTATCCTGAAGTATCCTGAATAAACCCTGGTGAATACAACCGCACTGATCATTGGAGAACCTGGTAAGATGACTTTTGATGTTTGGAAAATGATCAAATGTGTACTCGGAAAACCGTGACAGAAAACATGATGAGGTTAACACTTCACCTTAGCACCATCAACAGTTATATGTAATAGAGAAATACATGGGCTTTCTTAATCATTCTGACGCCATTGCTGTAAATTGTGAATGTGCATGCAGGAGAACGCCTTTTATAGGAGACCACATCCACTGTCAGTTGACAGACCAGCCACATTTATGGGGAACAAGATCGTGACATCAGGCGAGTAAGCCTGCTGCCATTTCAGATGGAGTGCGCCCACTGCTCCACCTGCATTTCCGCCTCCTGGCGGAGCTTGTGACACACGGGGAAGTTTACATTCGCCGCCTGTGAGCGTGTGTGCGCGCGTGTACACCACGGTCCACTGGATGTCTACGCGTGCATGTACGTGCCGTGCCCAGCAGGGGAGCCTGCACACGTGTGTGCTTATCAACGTGGGCTGCTTCGCTGTGTGTGTTGATGTGTGTGTGTCTGTGCGTGTGTGTGCGGCGGGATTTGCGAGGTCTCTGTCACGAGGGTGAACTTGAATATTTAATTTCATTATATTCTCGATACGGACCATTTCTACGACCTATCTACTTTTGTTTGTTCATGTTTAAATTGAGGTGTGTATCAACAGTGCACATTTGATGCAAGTGTCAACCTTCGGTCGTGTCCACGAATGCTCAGATGTGCGTGCGTGATTGCATGCATACTTGTGCAGGTGCGCGCAGCCACGCCAGCGGCACCATGGACCGCTCCTACTACGTATAATGAGCTCCTCCCAAGGACGCATCGCATTGGTTGCGCTGCGTTTTGGAAGCGGAGTCGACGTGATCGCTCATCCCTAATAGCGAACCGTTTTTCAGAAAACCCAAAGAAATTAAAAATCATTGGAAGGCATGAAATTGTTGACTTAATTTAATTTAAAGTCATATTTAAGTAAGTATTTAAGTAAAGTCATTAATTTACGAAATGGCCGGTCATTCTGTTTTGGATATATTTTGGGTTCTACTGCAGCCACACACTACCAGGAGACAAATATTCTATTTTGTTCTTTTATTTTGCCCTCATGTGAATTTGAAGGTCAGATGGCCGTGGGGTCTCATAAAATAGAACACTAAATATTTATTTATAAATATTTCATGAATTAAAATATTTTCACTGAAAGCAAAAAGTACAACAAACAAATCATCAAAATTGTACATTGAAAGCAAACAAAAGATGCTCTGAGTAATTAATAAAATTAATACTCTTCAATT
Source organism: Bregmaceros cantori (assembly GCA_900302395.1). NCBI lineage: Eukaryota > Metazoa > Chordata > Actinopteri > Gadiformes > Bregmacerotidae > Bregmaceros > Bregmaceros cantori. The sequence continues at coordinate 1,051 of OMKY01214290.1, read as the reverse complement.
AACAAAAATCTAGAAGAACAAAACAGAGTACCAGAAAACAAACAAACTCACAATGTCTTGGATGACCAGTCCACACATGGCCTCTGGGGTGAAGGCTACAGCGCCCTCCACTGGAATGGAGTGTGATTAAATTAGAAAATTATCAGTACAGAACTGGATGACTAAATTATGCATATAACATTGTGAATAATTTATAGCTCAGTACGCATATCTGTATTTAGTTAACTCTTTGAGTGCCAACACATTTTCAAATACGGCGTTTTTTTTTCTTCTTTTTTTTAATGTTCAAGACCCTTGGACAATTGAGTTCCGTGTCCATGTCCACACCAAAAGGAATCTTCAGACTTTCGTTTATGATCAGTTTATGGGTTGTACCCCTTTCCATTCTTTAAATGTCTCCAGAGCATGGGGGCATCAATAAAAATGCCGATTTCTGATAAAGCCGCGTAGTAAATGCAATACGCGGCTTGAGGGGTGGCATATGGCGCCACATGGTGCACAAAACCAACACTGCTCTCGCATTTATTTAAGAAACATTATGGCATCTCTGGCACTGCGCCACATTATTTGAAAAAACAAAAAAAACAAAAAAAACAATAACACGTCTTTGGCACTAAAAGAGTTAAAGACATGTGTTGAGTAACGTATAACAGGTTTTTTTTTTCATAATGTAAAAAGCACCCACCCCAACCTGGAACATTGTCAACATGGATGTAGTTTAAAATCAAACTACATGTTTGATTTTAAAAGTGGCGTCGCCGCAGCGTCCAGGGTTATTGACTGATTTCCGGCTTTTGGCCAAAGTAAAAAACATGTCGTCTCCCTGGAGGGGTCAGTCTGTTGGGGGCCTGGTGGGGGCCCAGCATGTCCCTCATGTTCCAGAATGTTCCGGAGGGGGGACAGTGGAACTCCCCAACCTGCTGAGGCCAAACCTCCAAAGTGCCAATTCATTGATTGATTGTTACTCACAGTCGGCTGGTCCGATACACACAGACGCACGGACACACTAGTTGTGCATGCAGTTACGTACATGCACGGTCTCACAGACCCC
>OMKY01214285.1:0-11848 GCA_900302395.1 Bregmaceros cantori | reverse complement strand
TCTAGTCTAGAGAATTAATTTGTTAAAGAATTAACGAAAAGGTTATGGAAACAGGTGCGTGTTTAATACGTTTATTTCCAATTACCATTTCTTTGTAGAAATTTCTAAAATAATAATAATAAAAAACAATAAAATATTAGTTGCGATCCACCGTCCACGGGCCGATCCACCGTCCACGGGCCGTGCTGCGGGCCCTTAGAATCACTACCACCTTTCCCCCCCTGGCGGCGCCCCTGGCTGTCAGCAAGAACTTCCAGATTCAAACAATCATCTTTTTTTTTTTAAAGTGGCAATAGGGTTGTTGCGCTGTGATGTCGCGGCTTGGCGGCGGCATACATTATGGTGGCATCATCGTGGTCAGACGAACAGGCATTCATTCATTCATCTATCAATCAGCAGATGGGGGCCTAACTACGCCCTTTGTATTTGCTAACCGTACGGGTACATATACTTCACTGTATGTGATGCCATCATAATGTCTGTTGTGAATTATTACCTGCACCAAGCAGGTTATGTTTTCAGTCACGTTGGGTTTGTGTGTCTGTCAGCGTACTGCTGAAAAAGGATCTGGTTGAAATTTCGTAATTTCGTTGTTGGAAATGACAAACAGAACAAGTGACTACATCTTTGTGCATTTCTGTGTAGCCTTTAAGTAGCATAATAGTTTGACAACTGTGTTATGAGCTTACAAACTGTGATCACCTCCAGCAACACGCTGCAGTTGCCTCCACTCAACTGTGTGGCACTAACACAGCTCAGATAGTGCGGTTAGCCCTACGGTTAGCCCCACTGTCTGCCAAGCTGGAGACCTGGCAGATCATGAAAATGTTTATTTTTATGACTATAATCCCGCGTACCACCAAGAGCGTGCTAGCGTATCCACTGGTGACAAGTGATTACATTTTGGTGCATTTCTGTAGCCTATAAGTAACATAATAGTGACCCCATGGCCTTGGCGCAGGTTTGCACGTTCTGAATGCTTCTAGTTAATATTATTACGACATGAAAGTGTTTACCGAGCCCGAGCAGCCAGGGTGAGTTGTGGGACTTTGTGGTTGGTGAAGGTGAGGCTGGCTCCTTTGGCCTGGCCCTTGGCACGAGCGCCGCTCAGGGAGAGCGTCACTGCTGCCTCCACATCCAGGTCTGGGACCGACAGCTCTCCACTGAAAAGTCCCTTGATGACGTGGTGTTTGAGGACCACCGTCACCGGCTCCCACCTGCTACCTGCAATAGCACATTACAATACTCAGAGATGGTGATGTGGGCGAAGACCAACCAAGAGCCTGTCTGGTAAATAACACTGGGAATAATCTTGTTGACCTCGCTCTCTGCAGTGCGGAGTACAGCCGGCGAGCTGCTATTTATTATTGTATGCGTGTACTGCGTGCCGAGTGATATGATATGTCAACACCAAAAGGGGGTTGACTAAAGACATTTGAATTAGCGGAACAGGGGAAGTGAGGAAGAGAGTCTCGGATGCTGGTGCCGTGGAGGGGCGATGAGGGTCCCACTCTGTAACTGCATGTGCTAATTGCTGCATTTTCCTGAAGTATCCTGAATAAACCCTGGTGAATACATCCACACCATCTGATCATTGGGGAACCTGGTAAGATGACTTTTGATTATTTGGAAAATGATCCAATATGTATTCAGCAAACCGTGACTCATTGGGAAAACATTATAAGACTAGTGTCTTACGGTTTTAACAACGACAACGGAAAAAGTAGCCAGATCTCCTACTTAACTAGAATTAAAATACATGTGTATAAAAACAACTTGTTTGCCTAGGGTTTGAAGACCAACAAAAGGTTAGCCAGAATGTAATCAAATCAAAAATGATGTCAGTTTTACTAGTCTTAGAGAGGCTGAAACCAGCTGACACCAGGTCAAACCAGCTCAAGCTAGTTCTATAATATTAATAATGATAATACATTTTATTTGATAGCACCTTTCAAGACACTCAAATACACTTTGCAATAAGAGCAAGTACAGGGAAACAGGAGTAATAAAAAGAAAAATAGAAATACAATAAAAAGTGCAGATAAAAACAACCAAATAAACAAGCAAACTATAATGAATATGCGGTCCTGAAGAGGTGAGTTTTGAGGGAGGATTTAAACTGAGGAAGGGAGTCAATGATCAGGTTGGAGTGAGTTTCAGAGTTTGGGTGAGGTCGGCAGAGGGAACAGTAAAATGAATACAGGAGGAGGATCTGAGGGAGCGGTTGGAGGTGGTGATTTGGAGAAGGTCGGCCAGATAGGGAGGGGCGAGGTTGTGAGAGAGATGGGAGTGAAGTTGAGAGGAGACATTTTTTCTAGAATTTTAGAGATGATGGGTACGTTCTAGCTGGATTCTTCAGTATGGAGGGACCTGTACAAAAATGGTTCAGACCTATGGCCTCCAGGGAGAGCTTCAAAGCGTTGACTTTCCGGCGGTCCGCTTCTCGGCTGGCTTCTACTTTCAGAGTTGCTCTGAACTCTGAAGCCTCTCCTGTAGGCTGGAGAACTAGGGCCAATCTGAAGAGGGGAAGAACAGAGTCCATTGATCTACAGCACTTGTCGAGTGGGGCAGAGGCCAACATAATGTTGGGCTGTGTCCGAAATCGCTCCCTATTCCCTAAATAGTGCTCTATACATTTTGTAGGGGTGTCCAAATTCTCCATGTACCCTATATAGTGCACTCTAAGTATCCCACAAAGCACCGTGAAAAGTAGTGATCATCGATGTACCCCTAGACGAAGCAATATAATCCATAATGCACTGCAACGTTTTAAAAATGACCTAAACTACAAAAACACGGCACAGAGGGAGTAAATTGTGACCAACCACGGCAAATAGTTATACATGTAAGTACTTTTGACTTTTTGTGATGATTGTTGAATTTTATATTTATATACAGTATATTATAATAATTCTGACGGCTCTAGTTTCCGAAATCTCGGCCGTTGCTGTTGAGTGCACTATAAGTGCACTATATAAGGAGTAGGGAGTAGGGGATAGGGAACGATTAAGTCATTTTTTTCTGGCCTAAGCGCCACTCTCTTCACTTGTATTATTTTACTTGATTGTATTTATTGTATTGTATGTGTATTGCATTGTATTTATTGTATTGTGTTTATGATTTTATTGATAGGATTAGTCAGAAACGGGGAAGAGATCGGGGGTAGACATTGTAGGCACCCGCTCACGGGAATAGATCCCGCGGCTCTACAGACACTGTGGTCCCGGGTGGCGCGATGTGCAGAATTCATTTCACAAGGAATTAATTTCACAAGAACAGCAGTTGTGGGACAGTGATGAATTGTGATTGTGTCGTTGATGAACGTACCTGGAATCTCCTGTTAGAGGAGAGGAGGTGTAGGGGTCCCGTGGGTAGCGGGCCACGCCACAGAGCTCCAGACCCACGAAGACAGGCACGCACCTGGAGGTCTCTGCCTGACCCCTGGGAGGCACCGGGCTGACCGTACCATCGGGGGACACCACCAGAGCCTTGTGGCTGGAGGTGAGGAGAGGCAGAGGAACAGTAACATACATTTTGCGGTTAACATTGTGGTCAGTCGAACAGGCAGCGCCTTTTTACTTCTGGAGTACATTTTTCTCGAGTTACTTTCTACTTTTACTTGAATACATTTGAGCTGAAAAAAAAAAGACTTTTTACTGAGATGGCAGCAATTTGCTACTTCTTACATTAACTTGGCCTTTCGCGACACCCGTTGGACACCCGTTCGAACTGTTGGCACATATGTTGACGTCATATCTCTCTCTCACTCTCAGGGGGTCTCTCTTGATCTCTTTCTCTCTCTCTCTCTCTTTCTCTCTCAGTCTCTCTCTCGCTCTGTCCCTCCCTGTTTCTCTCTCTCTCTCTCTCTCTCTCTCTCCTGGTCTCTCTCTCTCAGACGCTCTGTCTTGGTCTTTCTTTCTCTCTGTATCATCTATCTATCTTTATATCAATAATCCATATATATTATATATAAATAAATTACTCCTTCCAGGAGGATATGAAAAGCGAGGGGGGGGGTGGTTATTTCCCAGTACTTTTGCTACTTAAGTAACTTGTTTGTGGAGTACATCTTTACTTTTACTTGAGTAACTATTTGGATGACTGCTTTTTACTTTTACTTGAGTAATATTTTGCTGAGGTAACAATACTTTTACTAAGTAAGTAATTTTTATGGCTTATCTGCACATATCTGGAAAACACTTTAAGATTCATCAGCGGGTTACACACCTGATGCTGAGTAGTTCTGTGCTGGTCAAGGGAACAGAGAAGGACAGCTCAGATTGGTCCCCATCTGAAGAAGTCGCCACGGCGTTGAAGGACGACTCGTGGTGCACGTTGGTGTGAAGGCTGAACCCGGCACCAGCAGAGGCGGGGAGATCCACACCCATCCGCGCTACCACCTCCAGGTCCACCGAGGGCGCCACATGCACAGTCCGCTGCTGCACACCAAACACTGACCTCAATAGACGAGTTTACCCGTGAAATACAGGGGGCTGGCATTTTGTCCCGTCGGGAGGAAGCCTAATGGAAGCCTATGGCAAATCTGGTACTTGACCGAGGAAACAAGCAAACGAAACACACAAAACGCACGCCAGTTCAACATCCGACCACTAGATGTCGTCTGTGACCAGTAAACACACCAGCCCACTCTCTCTGTTTATAATTTTGTATGAATATTGATGAATTAAAGTCAAAATCAGACTTAAAGTTACTCACCGAGTGATCTGATGTTCTTCTGGACCAATAGGCTGGCTGCTTCTACTAGTTATTACAAAAGGAATGGGAAAATGGAACGAGTTGCACTAATTATTAAATAATGCGTTTGTGGGTCACAGATCCACACGAGAGCATTTGGGTGTTGAATAGCACCCCGCAAGTTACCACCATCCATTTTAAATAACCCTGTATGTGTGTGTTCCCACCAAATATAAATGTTGAAAAATTGCCAAAAACACGTTGAACTAAATGAGACCGAACGTGACCTACAGGCACCGGAAGTACCCCCCGAACTCGTCTATAGGGCTGTTGCATTTATACTTGTTTCTTATTCAAGACAGAGGTTTTTAAAAACCTCGACAGTTTCGGCTGCGGGGCTGCAGCGGTCTTCATGGAGTTGGCGTCCTGTTGTCATGGTGACGCCATAGCTATATCATTTCCTTTTGGGCGTGTTCCGCCGACGTTCCCGCCAGCCCAACTCCGCCCTCCCCCGTGTAGGGGCCATTGTAGGATCGAATCCCAGACTCGAGAGAGAGAGTGTACGCTCCCTCTGCCCTGTTGATGGAGTCCTTGTCACGCTTCCCAATCTATATTGCTTCTTTCAATGATTGATAAAAGAAGTAATAGAAACTTTCCTAGTTGATGTTCTAATGTATATTGCCGGGATAATTCTCGGTTAATTGTGTGAGGGGGGTCATCATTTCAGAAAAATTTCAAATGTGCCGTTAACATATTTTTTTCCTAATACCAATAGTTGGCGGGGCATGGGGGGAAGTGTGGGGGACTCCAATGCTGGAGCCGTGGAGCGCTATGTTGTTCTGGGTCCGGTATTGCTGGCTGCCAGCTGCTGGCAGCCAGCCGGCCCCGGATCTCGCGTAGGCTGTTAGCGGGCCAACTGGCTGTTGGTATGGCCTAGTGTGGCCCCGGTGTTATGCTGGCTGCTAGCCGTTAGCCTCATTGTTTGGGAGTTATTCAGAGGGATCAGTGACATCATTAGGCATAGTTCACTACACATGCACTAATATAGGGTAAGAATATGGGCTTTGCAAATATGTATACATGCACACTAATCACAGTACCTGCATTATTATTTTATTAAATTATTAATGTAGCGCCATTAGCTATATATTATATTTGGAAACAGGGTGTCCCCGAACCTCCCTGACTTACGGGTACTTTCTCAACAATGGCAGAGCCAATTTCCCCAGTGCGGCGACTTCAAGAGTCCCGCCATTCATGGCAATGGGATGACGTCACGCATGCTGTGTCTACTTAATATTCAGTCTATGGTCCAGACCGAACGGCGAGTGATGCGTGAACCATTCGCTGCTTCTGGCTTGCCACGCTATGTGGGATGGGATGAGTTAAGAACATACCGTTCCAGTGCTGGACTTTGTGGTCTTCACTCCTCCCTTCACCCCAGGAGCAAGCACTCCAGCCAGAGACAGAGTGAGAGGGAAGCCAGCAGCCGTGGGCAGAGTTAGGCCGTTCTCCATGAAGATGTAGTGAGCAAACATCTGGTTGTCCGTACCGCCGGCCAGCGTGGACGCCTGCCCAACACCAAACATTACAATTCATCTCAAATCAAAAGTCAAAGATTAGTCCATCAACACAAATTCTGCACGTCTCAATGCCAGGATGTGAGTGTTTGTTCAAGACCCATAGAATTAGGGGTGCAATGGGTCGCTGTTGATCCGTGATCCATTCAGTTCCACACACATGTACCGCGGACCACAATAATAAAATAAATTAAAAGGCACGTGCAGTGCTGCTTTTTGTCCGCCAGATGGGCCAAGAGCAACAGAGATGATGTTCACCATAGAACATTTACACACAGAGATGTGGAAATTATTTTTTTGATTCGATGGACTCCAGACCCAAACGCACGTTCAAGCAATGCGTGGACGAGTCGTTTGGTTTGGCTTACCAGGCTACTATTTATCCACACAAATCTGAAATAAATGTATAATTCCTGAGAATTCCTACTCTCTGAATAGTTGTTAAAGATGTTTCTGATTCCGATTCTGCTGTAATGCGCTCACCTGAGCGAGCAGTTCCTTGAAAAGGCTGCGCAGTGCGTCGGCTAGGTGCCTCATGTCGCTGGACTTCAGATAGCCCAGCTCTCGGCCCAGCAGCGAAAGGAAGGCGGTAGCTTCAGGCGGGTTGGAAGCAGCATCCAACAGGGGCTCTACCAGCTGTTTCAAGGCTGTCAGCAGGTCTTCAGGAGCCTGAGAAGAAGGTGGAAGAGCAAAGGTCGTTTCTGAAATCGCCTGCTAAATCCTAAGCCAGACTCAGTGACGTATGTGAAAATGGTCATGTTTTTCACAGTGATTGTACCGACACTAGTTTTTACCGTAGGCAATCAACTGCTTCAAAGCCCTGATCTGTATGGCCTTAAGGGTTGTCCGCGACTGAGCTCGAAATAGATGGGAATTAGTCTGGAACTTTCTTCATTAGTGTGGATCACTGAAACATCATTGATGTGTACAGTGCGTCCTTTTCAGTCTACCTGGGCTTTAACTCTAAGTACCCATTATCCCACAATGACCCACAAGAATGAAAACATGATGAATTGTGAATGTAGCCTGCACCTGGTTTTAACCTGTTTTAATTAGTCTCTACCACCTGCCAACCAATATCACTAGCCTCTAGCGCCTTGTTTTATATTGTTTTAACCAACGCATTGTCCACACATCGCACATCGCTAGACACTTACACTGGGTCGAAAAATGTAAAAAATCAGGGTCGAAAAATGTAAAAAAACAAAAGCATGTCAATCAAATCGTGTTATCCAGTCACAGCGCAGTAGGTGGGACAAGTGGCATGGAGGCGTGACAACCAAACTCCGCCCACGTCTCGCATAGCCCGTACAAAGTCCCCCCGCGTCCACGCTGATTGGTCGATTGATTCCGTACCGATGGAGACCCTGATTTTCCCAGACCCAATGCAAGCGTCTAGCGATGTGCGATGCGTTGGTTCTGGCTCTCCAGGCTAGTTTTAACTAGGTTTTAACCAGAGATACATGTATATATATGTATACTTGTACATATGTACAGGTGAAATATAACAGTTCTGCTAAGCCTTGTCATGTACAACCATCTTCTCATATCTCATGTTAATGGCTCTGAACTGCCTGTCCTAAAATAAAATTAATTAATTAATTCATAAACATACCTGTCTTCTATTTCTGTGTCTGTTCGGAGCCAGTGGGCCAAGAATCCTCTGCAGTGGCTCCGGGAGCTTGATGTTCTCCAGAGCCTTCGATAGGACTTTAGAGACGATCCTTCGCAGAGCATCGACTGTCGGCTCAAATCCATCGCCCTCTATGCCCACCTGGTCAAGCAAACAGAATCAGATGACATCAAAAATGTATGTCGGCTAGGGCAAGTAACGAAGTACAAATACTGTGCATGTCAAATTTTCAAGTATCTGTACGTTTAGAAGTACTTTTTCCCTGTTTACTTTTTACTTGTTCTCAGATTTTCACAAAAATATTGGTACTTCTACTCCCTACTTTTCGTTAAACTGGCTTGTTACTTTCGTTTTTGCGCAACAACGTGGTAGAACTACATGTACAGCGTGAATGAGTCAGTAGCGGGCTATAATGCACTCACATCAAAGCCAAAATCTACAACACATGCAACCTACATACATGTTATACGGCCTCGAATGTGTAAACTGGACCACAAAGTTGAGTAGCATAATCGAAACCTTCCAAAACCACATGCGATGGATGACAGGACATCACCTTTTAGAACACATCAAAATAAAATAACTCTGTAGACCAACCTCACTCAAATCACTAATGACAATAATCAAAAGCAGAACCCTTAAACTCTAAAACTCGGCCTTGAAGGATTAGTGGTCGGCAAGAGAAGCAGAGGAAGACAACCCAAAAGATGGCGCGACAACATCTTTAAATGGTCAGGACTTGACCTGCCAACCCTCAACAGAATGACACTGGACCGAAGCCTCTGGAGAAGGCTGACCCATGTTGGCGCACAGTTTGCATAGTTTGCAACTATGATGAATCTGCACCCGATCAGCCAAGTTATGACCGATACCGATATCTCTATGGCACCTAAATTCTGCCAATATAATCGGCCACACCGATAATCCGTTGGGCTCCTTCATATCTTAGTTGAATGTGAACGAGACGTTCACTTTTCTCGATGAACGTATAATTGTGAATGCACTCTTTTTTGAGGTTATTGAACTGAGCTGTATTTTAGTTCAGAATTCGTTCATATCAAAGGCCTTCCGAGCAAAAAACACATTCCTACTGCAAATCTAACCCAGACCCTAATCTAACCCAACATTAAAACAATTAAATATTGCCTTTTGTTCTGTTTGTACACTGTCAATAAACAAATAAAGAACTAAAAAGTTAATTTTGGGGACCACCTGTTCATAGTTCAAAATTATGACTATGAACGACGAATGGACAAATTCATTTTGCAAGGACTGAACTGGAATTTGAACAAGTTCATGTTAAATATGAACTTGGCCAACACGGGCTACAAATATAATACATATAAATAGCCAACCATATTGTGATGCGTACCTCAAAGAGGTCTTTGTTGATCTTGAGCAGGTCTAGGGTGGCCTTGAGCAGAGCTTCTTTGGGCAGAGTGTTGATGGTGTCAAACACCAGGCTGGTCTCAACAGATCCTGCAGGCATGCTGAAGCTGTAGGATCCGCTTTTCCCTGCTCTCTTCCTGGAATTACCAAGCAAATCATGCACTCGTCTCTTTATCGTCCCACCAGCTCAATCCAGAACACATGGAAATGGACATTTGGAACCAGGCCTGGACTGGGAGGAGAAAGCGGCCCGGGCATTTTTGACTTAGACCGGCCCCCATGATTAGCGGAGCACGTCTGGCATGAAATTGACTTAACTTATGTCTTATAAATGCACAAACGCTCTGGCCAAGGGGAAAAGGTGTACACTTTGTGTGGTGACTTAACGTTCAATTGTTTATTGGATTCAATTATCTACTTAAATACAGGCTATCAAGTTCTGAAATAAACTAAAAATATTTTAAAACATATTAAATAATCACTTCTTCGCTTGTGTTGCGTTAATGTAAAGACTTGTACCCTCCTCCAGGGTGCAGTGGGCCCAAGCGACCACAAGAGGGGGCCCAAATAGCGCCTACCGTTTACTGTGTTAAGGCCTGCGGGTGAAATAGTGGGCCGCCGCCTGTCATTTTTACCACTATAAATAAAAATAAAAATAAAATGCAACATCACCGGCCCTCTGGGGGCATCGGGAAAATGCCCGGTGTGCCCTGTAGCCTGTCCGCCATTGTTTGGAACGGCCTGCCAGAAGCCCTCAGGGCCTCGGAGACAGTTGACGTTTTCTTTGACCTGGCTTTTGACTAGTTTTGTACTGTTTTTTATTTTGTCCTTCTAAAACATTTTGTGTTGCTTCCCATGAAAGGTGCTATACAAGTAAATAAACGGTTCAAGGAACGAGAATGGAAACCGAAAACAGAACAGAGAACAGAATTTTATGGAATTTCTTCAAATGTTCCGGAACAGAAACGGAACATTATAAAATCCACCAAACCGGTTAAAACATTTTTTTTTGTTTTTTACATATTTTAACATATCCTATTTCTGGGGGACTATTTCCGTCCACTTTCATTGTCAGTTATCAAGCCCCAAGCATCTGGGGCTCCATCTTGTGGACAAACAAGGAAACTAATGTAATGGCGTTTTTTAATGTTAATACAGTTGCACTGAAGTTTGAAAGTCCACCAAATATATTCTGTATAACCTATATGTAAACTTAACATTGCACAAAATAAGGAACTTTAAGAACAAAGGAAATGTTTGCATTCCAAACTGGTTCAAGACCGATATTTTGGTGGCAGAACGGTTCCGAACGTTAAACATAGGCCTGCCTGAAACGTTCAGAATGGAAAAAATAATTTCATTTTCAAGCCCTGCCTCTAACAATAGTGTGATGTGTTCATGACTCACCTGTGGGGGCCGCTGTTGCACCACGGCCCGTGTGTTGATACGTTAACGCATTCTCTGGAAGAAGGCATTCAATACAATGATGTTCCACTGGCAAGACGTGTCTGTGTATTCTTCCGTCTGTGTATTACCCACCGTATATAACATTTATTGGCGACGAGGATGCACTTTAGACTACCTTTTTGAGCACCACAGTATTGACTGTGTGTGGAAGTGTGGAGAAAATAAAGTGGACTTTTTTTTGAGGAGTAAAGTGCTATTGAGCACACACAACTAGCCAGAGAAGATGGCCGGCTACATTGGTCATATCGACGCCTTTGACGAGTCGGTGGAACAATGGACAACCTACGTGGAAAGGTTTGAGCATTTCATTAATGCGAATGGAATTGCAGAAGAGAGAAAAGTGGCAGTGCTACTGAGTGTCATTGGCCCGGCAAGTTATGGACTGTTGCGCAGTCTTATATCGCCAGATAAGCCAGGAGAAAAGACATACAATGAGATGTTGCGAGGACACTTCTCACCAAAACCAATTGTCATTGCCGAAAGGTTCCGCTTCCACAAACGAAACCAAGAAGAGGGTGAATCAGTGACTCAATATGTTGCTGTAATAAAAAAAATATCAGAACACTGTGACTTTGGAGCACACTTACAAGATGCATTGAGAGACAGATTTGTGTGTGGTCTCCACACCGAGTCAATCCAGAAGAGACTACTGACGGAAGCAACGCTAACCTTCCAAAAAGCTATCGAAATTGCGGTGTCAATGGAAACAGTGGCAAGGGAGACACATGCACTCAGCAATGCGATTAAAGTGCACGCTGTCGCTGCAGACCGGCCGCAACACAGGAAGTGTGTGCACTGCAGAAAGAGAAACCATGACGAAACAGAATGTTTCTATAGAGAACGTGATTGCCACAATTGTGGTAAGAAGGGACATATTTGCAGAATGAAAACCATTGCAACCAAAGTGAAGGAGAAACCAATGAAACAAAAAAAATAAGAAGAAGACCAGAGTGCATTGCGTTGAGGCGAAAGATACAGACAGTGACAGTTGCTCAACAGATTCAGAGAGGACGTTGCACATGGTGGCGCTAAAGGGAAATCATGCACGCATGTGTGTTCAACAAAGATTAATGGAAAGAAAATA
>OMKY01214284.1:0-12626 GCA_900302395.1 Bregmaceros cantori | reverse complement strand
TGTGTGAAACAGAATTTACGTATTGCTAATGTGTAAGTGTACGCTCGCACGTGTATGTGCCTGCGGTATAAATATACAGGCTCTCACCTCGCGGAATGCGGCCGCTGTTTGTGAAGTCCATTAATCCACGTGTCGAGACAGAGAGAGAGACAGAGAGAGAGAGACAGAGAGGGAGAGAGAGAGAGGGAGAGAGGGATAGGGAGAGAGAGAGACAGAGTGGGAGAGAGAGAGAGATAGAGAGGGAGGGAGAGAGACAGAGAGGGAGAGGGAGAGAGAGAGAGTGAGGGAGAGAGAGACACAGAGAGGGAGAGAGGGAGAGGGAGAGAGAGAGAGATGGAGAGAGAGAGAGAGACAGAGAGAGAGAGAGACACACAGAGAGAGAGAGAGAGAGAGAGAGAGAGAGAGAGAGAGAGAGAGAGAGAGAGAGTGAGAGAGAGACAGAGAGAGAGAGTGAGAGAGAGAGAGGGAGAGAGAGAGAGAGAGAGAGAGAGAGAGAGAGAGAGAGAGAGAGAGAGAGAGAGAGAGAGAGAGAGAGAGAGAGAGAGAGAGAGAGAATGACAGGTTTTGTGGATTCCATAAAGTTCTGTTTCGGAACAGTTAAAGAAATCTTTTTGTTTTCACTCCTTGTAAAATTCAGTTTGTTTTTGTTCTTGAACCGGAGCCCTGGTTGCCACACATACTGCTAGCACTAACAGTACCACTGTGGCGCAGGTTTGCGCTCTCTGAGTGTTTCTGGTTGATAATGAAATAAGCGTCAACTCTCCCTGACACGTGTCAGAGCTCTCGCTGTGACTTTCTTTAAACGGAACGTGACGACCTCCTCCGCTCGGCGCCATGGCAACCGACCGAGGCCACCAGCTGGTTGGACGGTTGGTGGCGTCCGCCCTCGGACAGCCTCGATGCCAACGCACGAACGCACCCTTCGTCCCGCGATCGCTTGTAAAGACTCATGGATGGCGTTCATTCTGTCAGACCGTGTATTAATAAGTAACTATTTTCTGTCTCATTTAAATGAAAATAGTTACTTGTTTGACAACAGCGCTTTGAGATCTGATCTTTTTGTTATGTTTTGTTATGTTTGTGTTGTTTTTTTGTTGTGTTGTTTTTTGTGTTGTGTTTTGTTTGTGTTTTTGTTTCTGTTATGTTTTGTTCTTGTTTTTGTTATGTCTTGTTATGTCATTCTTTCCATCTTTTCTAGAACTAGTTGGAAACCGTGTTGAAGAGATCAGGGCTAGACCTTAGGGGTGCATGATCAAGTTTTTTTCGCTCCCGATCCTTTGATTTTAACGATCGCCCCATCCCGATCTCCGGTACCGAGTCCCGATCCCCGATACCAAGTCCCGATACAGATTTCTGATCCTGCAAAAATTGGTAGTTGTCAATTTCAATAATAGTCGAAGTAAAAAAAAACTCATTTACCGATCCTGATCAGGACAAAATCGTGAATACCGATCCGAAAAGAAAGAAAAAAATTAACCTGCCTCAGTCGGCACAGGGCGCGCAAGCACAGCAGAATCCACGGCGTGTAGCGCGGACCGGCGTGGAAACGTTTAAATAAACTTAAAAAAAATTTGGAGACAAATCGTGACGACTCAATGTTCTTCGGGGCGGTTGTGAAAAAATAATTTTCAATGTTTTTTTTTTTTTCAGCCTATTCAGGCTGTTTTTTTTCCCAAGCTTTATTATAAGGATTAGCAGAAACAGGTGAAGATGGTGACAGACTTGCGGGAAATACGTCGGTGGCGAGATTCGAACCACCGACTCACTGTTGAAACTATTTTCATCCACTTTCACTGTCAGTCATCAAGCCCCATGCATCTGGGGCTCCATCTTGTGGACAGACGAGGAAGTGAATGTAATGGTGTTTTAAACATGGTTTGCACTGAAGTCCACCAAATATATTCTGTATATGCTATATCTAAATTTAACATGGCACAATTTAAGGAGCTTTAAGAACGAACAGAATGTTTGCGTTCCAAACCGGTTCAATACCGATATTTTGGTGGCGGAACGGTTCCAAGAACTAAATGTTAAACGTAGGCCTGCCTGAACCGTTCGGAACGGAACATTTAAAAAATAATTTTGTTTTCAAGCCCTGGTTTTAACCCCTGGTCCATAACCACTCTACCAACGCCATCCCCAGCTTGACGCATGTTGTGTATTTATTTCCAGTGGTACCCGGAGGTACGACACCACTGCCCCAACGTCCCCATCATCCTGGTGGGCACCAAGCTGGATCTGAGGGACGAGAAGGAGACCATCGAGAAGCTCAAGGAGAAGAAGTTGGCCCCCATCACCTACCCCCAGGGGCTGGCCCTGGCCAAGGAGATCGGTGAGGAGCATCCATCACACTATGGCACCTGTGACTTAGATCACACTTCTGCAACCGTACACCAAATGTGGCTTGGGTCTGGCCACGCATCAGTTTTGCTGTTATGCTCCTGCACCCTTGACGCACAGCGACTAGCGACGCACAGCAGTTTCCCGCCGAACCGCAAGGGGCAGTCTATTCGAGAACTCCAGCGCCGCCGCCGGAAGGGTTTATATTCCGTTTATATATCTAACCCAAGCCTTGAGCGTCGCTCTGCCTGCCAACACCCAGGACTCTGCGTTGTGTTTAGTGATGATTGCCGGGTGGGATACGAAGGAGAGTCGGACACACTGGCTGGTGATGATCGCAGTTGAGACCTTCTTTATTGTAGTTTGGTGTCACCTTCCCAAGAACAGGGGGAAGACTAAAGATCAAAATGGTGGCCGCTTAGCCTGGCCACTCCCAACTACGGTATCTGCCAGAGGACAAAATGCAAACTCACTGATGCTCTCTGATGCCCCCTGCTGGCTCACTTAAGCCACTACCTTACATCCACCCGTCCCAGTCATCAAAACAAAGGGACGTTACATCTATTTATATTATATTGTAGTGTAGTTGCTCCTCGGTTCTAAAAAATGGCTCGCCCCGGTACCAAAACGGCAACACAGACCGCCAGAAAGTCATGCCGAGAACCAATCACGGCTGCTTTTTCTCTGCCCACTTCTGCCGAGTTCGGCCTAGTCGGGACGACGAACGTTGCAGAACCTCTGCACGGGGGGGCGTAGTCGCGCACAGAGACAGATAGAAGTATAAATCGGCCTTGAGCGTCGCAGAAGGTCTCGTCCATTCAGCACGCCGTGTCCAAACATGGGGAGTATGCTGCCATTACCCGAGTGGTATGCTGCGTTGTTCTCTCCAAGGTTATGATTATAAAACTGTGGTGTTTTTATAACAAAGTGCTTTCCACTCAGTTCCTCTCTAACTCCGTTGACTGGCTCCTCTCTGTGGGTGCTTATGATATCAACGACTCGTATCGGCCGAATGTGCTGTGACTAGGGCTGCAGAGTTCAAGAAGCGACGCGGACACTGAGAAAAACGATCAAGAAGCGATGCGGACACTGATCTGACACCGATCTCTTCAACCCTGTTTCCAACTAATTTACAAAATTAAGTAATTAACAAAAATGGAAAAAAAGAACGAAAACAAATGACTGATTAATCGGGTAATGCATTTACAAAACGTGGACATTCCTTTTTGAGACGGTACTAAACCGCGACACAACTAACCTGGCGAACCAGAACCAACACATCATCCGCACATCGCTAGACGCTTGCACGGGGTCTGGGAAAATCAGCCTCGCCGTCGGTACAAATTCAATCGTCCAATCAGCGCGGACGTTTGGGGCTGGAGTTTGTACGGGCTACGCGAGACGTGGGCGGAGTTTGGTTGTCACGCCTCTTGTCCCACCTACTGCGCTGTGACTGAATGAACACGATTTGATTGACGCATGTTTTTTTTTTTTTTTACATTTTCCGACCCTGGTTTTACCAGACCCAATGCAAGCGTCTAGCGATGTGCGATGCATGGACGATACGTTGGTTCTGCCGACACAAGCGCCCCATGCAAAGTTACAAACTGTGGCAGTTGTGTGAGGACAGAGGGAGGAGCAGGAGAGCGTGCACTCCGCCCGGGCACAGCAGGTGTATCGGGACAGGAAATCGATGCGTCGGATCGATGGATGCACGCGGGAGACCTCCGCCACTCATGGGTCATTCGGTGCCACCCACTGGCATCTCTCAGCATGTTGGATTCTTGTCAGAATTTCATGCTTAATTAGCGACATAGACGGATTTACACACGAAACACTGGGCAGACCCATTTTGTCACTTCCGGTGCCTTATTGTTGCCTATGCCAACTCTGGTACTGGACCGAGGTCCGAGCTCACAAAACGCACACCAGTTCAAAATCCAACCACTAGGTGTCGGTCTGTGACTAGTTACACATAACCCCACTCGCTCCGTTCACAATTTTGTATAAATATTGATGAAATTCAATCAAAATCCGACTTGAAGTTACTCACACGTGAAAACCAGGTTTAAAACGCCATTACGTTCACTTCCTCCTCTGTCCACAAAATGGAGCCCCAGGTGCATGGGGCTTGATGACTGACCGTGAAAGTTGGATGGAAATAGTCTCTCAGGCATAGGATATGTTAAAATATATAGCGAACGAAAAAAATAATAACGTTTTTATCTGGTTTTGTGAATTTCATAATGCTACGTTTCTGTTCCTGAACAGTTTCCGTTTCCACCCCTCATAAAATTCCGTAAAATTGCGTTCATTAGCGGTTTTCGTTCCCTGAACTGGTTCGGAGCCCTGAATTTGAATAAACCGTCTCCACACCTCGGCTACACGGCGGCTGTTTCCTTACGGCCTCCTCGTTACACTAGACTGGAGGCGACAGTTTCGTCGGGCAAATGGAGCTGGTGTGAAAAATGTGTTTAATTGAACGATGAGGCAGCGCTCCGTCCCGTAATGGGCAGCGGTACGGATAACAACGTATGAGACGTGTCGAGGCGACCGTTGCCTTGGCGACGAGGAGAAGATTCTAGAAGAGCATCAGCGGACCTGATGATGATGATGATGAGCGCAGAGTTTGCAGATTGTATGCAAGGTAGACACGGCCTTGGGTGAGGCAAAACCTGAGAAACACGATTTTAAACTTTACTGGCTATCTTCGTTCCTACTCTCACCTATGGTCATGACCGAAAGAACTAGGTCGCCAATACAAGCGGCCAAAATTAGTTTTCTTCGACGGGTGGCTGGCGTCTCCCTTAGAGAAAGGGTGAGAAGTTCAGTCACGCGGGAGAGACTCCGAGTAGAGCCGCTGCTCCTTCGCCTGGAAAGGAGTCCGCTTAGGTGGTTCATCTGGTTAGGATGCCTCTCGAGCGTCTCCCCAGGGAGGTCCTTGATGCATGTCCCACTGGGAGGAGACCCCGGGGCAGACCAAGACGCAGGTGGAGGGATCACATCAACTCCCTGGCATATGGGAGCGTCTCGGGATCCCCCAGGAGGAGGTCGCTAATGTTGCTCTGGAGCGGGAAGTCTGGCGCTCTCTGGTGGAGCGGTTGACGAATAGACTCTCGGTGTATAGCGTGTGCCTTTTAGGCTGCACAGCCGGGCAACGGAGTGGAAATAGTTTAGACGCGTGCCAAAAAAATGTGCAATATTTAATTTCTGTGAACCATTTTAGTCAAGAAACACAACAGAAGATTAAAAGGCAAATCCCCTATTTCCATGAGTACCATGGAAAAGTACTAATTCAGGGAGCAGCAGTAGTGTAAAGAATTTTCACCCTAACACGCAGGGTGAGAAGGATACCCCCCATGAACAGAGCCAAGCAACGTGACAAGAGAACAAGTCACATCATACACGACATCCATCTTGGTGGTGGAGCAGGGGAAGGTGGTGGGTAGCAAAACAAAGCAGTACATGGTTTAGGAGCGGGTAGAATTTATAGGGCGTGTCGAAGCTGTCCGGCTATCGCTAGGGGAGAGAGTTAATCAGCTGAGGGGATACACCTGGATCAATTAGGAACGATTGAAGGGGAGGTTTGGTTACAGAACTCCTTTAATGGAGGACTGGGGAGAAGGAGATCGAGATTTTCAATCGATCTCGACCTAGTTGTTGTTTTTAGTGT
Organism: Bregmaceros cantori; assembly: GCA_900302395.1. Classification (NCBI taxonomy): domain Eukaryota; kingdom Metazoa; phylum Chordata; class Actinopteri; order Gadiformes; family Bregmacerotidae; genus Bregmaceros; species Bregmaceros cantori. The sequence continues at coordinate 6,613 of OMKY01214284.1, read as the reverse complement.
CAATTACTTTATCAACTTTACTAAGCTCACTAAAGGACATATTTCAGTATGCATTTACACAATAACCGTAATGCACGCTGGTTGATTTTCCAGATTCTGTCAAGTACCTGGAGTGTTCCGCCCTGACCCAGCGCGGCCTGAAGACGGTGTTCGACGAGGCCATCCGGGCCGTGCTGTGCCCGCCGCCCGCCAAGAAGCGGAAACCCAAGTGTCTGCTGATTTGAGGCGTCGCGCTTCGCCCCCCGCTCAGGGACCACACAGACCACACTGGTTCTAGCCGGGCCCCCATGCTTCGCCGTCTCTGCCTCGGTCTCGTTGGCTCGAATTTAACTCCTGTAAAACTCCTTGCACCAGTAAACTATTTACAACCTTAACGTCACACTTTTCTATGTGGTGAGCTGCGGCGATACTGCAAGACTGTGCAGGGGTGTTCTACGGAGATGCGTTCACCATTTTGTATAAATATTGATGAAATACGGTCGAAATCCTACTTGAAGTTACCGAGTGGTCACAGTGGTCTTCTGGACCAATAGGCTGGCTGCTTCTACTAGTACTTCCAAAAGGAACGAGACTATGGAACGGGTTGAACTGATTATTAAATCATGTGTTTGTGGGTCACAGATCCGCACAAGAGCATTTGGGTGAGGAATAGCACATAATAGAAAATAGTTACCACCATCCGTTTTAAATAACGCGGTAGGTGTGTATTCCCACCAGAGATGTGACCAAGTCCCTCTTCCAAGTCTCAAGTCCTTCTTGGTCAAGTCAAGTTCCAAGTCAACTCCAAGTCAAGTCATCATTAACATGCTGTCATTTTACCTCCAGAATCTGGTTTTAATAAAGTTAAAAGCAAGCAATAGTTTTGCTTCTATAATAGTATTGTTTGCTTTTTTGCTACTTTATTAAAATCAGATTCTGGAGCTAAAATGACAGCATCTTAATGATGACTTGACTTGGAGTTGACTTGACACTTGACTTGACTTGCCCAAGAAGGACTTGAGACTTGAAAGAGGGACTTGGTCACACCTCTGGTGTTCTACCAACGAGTCCACCACGCCAAACCGTGCTAGGCATTGACCGTGAAGCATAAGCCCGGCTTAGTTTGGGATTACAGATACTGAGGCTATGTGCTAAATCAGGAGGCGATGATGGGAGGTATTGAACTGTTGTCTTTAATATACTGTAAAGTTTTATATATTATCCTATCCTCAGTGTTTCCATAGATCCCCTTCCTTATTTTGAAATGTTGATTTTTTATTTTTATTTTTTTTGTCTTTCGAGGGCATTTCAACACACCTCACTACTCTGTACTCATTGTATAGACGAGTTTACGTGCAAAACACTGGGTCATTTTGTCCCGCGCTTCTGCAGGTCACTTCCGGTGCCTATATGTATGTATATAAAGTCTGGTAGAAGGCCGCGGTACGTGGACACAAAAACACAACGCACGCCAGTTCAAAATCCTTGCTTCGTTAACCTTTTTGTAGAAATATTGATGAAATACAGTCAACATCCTACTTGAAGTTACTCACCGAGTGGTCACATGTTCTTCTGGACCAATAGGCTGGCTGCTTCTACTAGTACTTCCAAAAGGAATGAGACAATGGAACGGGTTGAACTGATTATTAAATCATGCGTTTGTGGGACACAGATCCGCACGATAACATTTGGGTGAGGAATAGCACACCGCAAGTTACCACCACAATGTTTAAATAACCCTGTAGGTGTGTGCTCCCACCGAATAGACATGTTGACAAATAGCCAAATACACGGCAAGTAAATGACACCGGAAGTGACGTTCAGAGACCGGAAGTAGCCCCATGTGACGTCCCTATGAAGAGAAAATGTCACAGAAAATTATTTCTGAAAGAAGTTATTCCCTGATCTTAGGCAAATCGATACATGCCTGTGTTGACTCACTCTGCGTGTAGCGGTTCTTCGTTAGCGCAGCATAGCATAGCAGTTCTTTGTTAGCATAGCATAGTGGTCTTTGTTAGGATAGCATAGTGGTTCTTTGTTAGCATAGCATAGAGGTTATTTGTTAGCATAGAGGTTCTGTGTTAGCATAGCATAGCGGTTCTTCGTTTGCTGTGCTAACAAAGAACCGCAATGCTTAGTATAGTGGTACTTTGTTAGCATAGCGGTTCTTTGTTAGCACAGCATAGCATAGCAGTTCTTTGTTAGCATAGCATAGTGGTTCTTTGTTAGCATAGCATAGTGGTTCTTTGTTAGCATAGCATAGTGGTTCTTTGTTAGTATAGCATAGCGGTTCTTTGTTAGCACAGCATAGTGGTTCTTTGTTAGCATAGCGGTTCTTTGTTAGCATAGCGGTTCTTTGTTAGCATAGCATAGCGGTTCTTTGTTAGCATAGCGGTTCTTTGTTAGCACAGCATAGCATAGCGGTTCTTTGTTAGCATAGCGGTTCTTTGTTAGCATAGCATAGAGGTTCTTTGGTAGCATAGCGGTTCTTTGTTAGCATAGACTAGCGTATCAAAGATAGAAGCAACTAATCACTTACTTCCTTATTTTTCTGATTTAAATCCGAAAGTGTGCGTTGTTACATAAGCAAAGTTTGGACACATTCAAGTTTTTGTAACCATTTTTATTTTAGTACTGCTGCGCACCAGGGTGAGTGCACGCAAGCCAAGGCCAAGATGGAAATGCATGGACTCTAAGAACAGGGAAGAACTATTTTCATTCCGATTTTTCTGTGTTGCTTTCTTTTTAACGTGACGACCCTAAAATGACAAGTTTCCACGGCCCTGATTTCATCCATTTTTTTGGGTAAAACGTATTAACGTTGCTAACGTACGAGATGAACCTCGGCGTGCTCCCCCTCAAACGTCACCGTTTGCCAATATACACATTGGATAAATTCCCAAGACATCACAGGTCATCTTACCAGGTTCTCCAAAACCCAAACCAGTTAATGTGCCTTAAGCCTTCTGTCGTTTGTTTGTCGGCCCATTTTTTGTTTGTTTTCTTGACCGAACAAAAGTGATCGTGTAAAAAACTTTAAACGTTCTTCTTCTCGTGATCTCTCACCACCACCACTCCGTAACCCAGTGACTGCTGTTGTTGAAATAAGGTCTTTGTACCCCAGAGAGACCGTCTGGGTGTTGACTACTATCCCTATACATTTTGATAACTTCATGTTTTTTTTTGTTTCTTGTTTTGCTTTACTTTGCTGATGTATTTTATTGTGAAAATATTTTGAATGAAAGTCAATTGGATGTTTTAAATGTGTACGAGATTAAAGCATTGGACTGAAGCTTTCTGCTCAAGTTATTGACGAGCCTTGCGGAAGGTGCCGCGGTGCATGCTGGGATTGAAACGATGAGTGATTGAGCGCCCGCTTGTGGAGGGGTATAAGCAGATATGGGCAGAGTATCCATAAAAATGACTTAAGTAAAAGTATTGTTACCTCAGCAAAATATTACTCAAGTTAAAGTAAAAAAAAGTAGTCATCCAAATAGTTAAAATGGGAGAGAGAGAGATATGACGTCAGCATATGTTCCAACTAAAGGCCAAGTTAATGTAATGAGTATTTTTTTACTCACATTTCAGTAAAAAGTAATTTTTTTCACCTCAAATTTACTCGAGTAAAAGTAGAAAGTAACCAGGCTGGCCTCTTGTCGAACGCATCCAGACGTGCCCCCCCCCCTGCTCCACTTCATTTATTTCAATGACAGTTCAGCAGCATCACTGCACGTGGGAAGAAACTGTTTCTCAGTCTAGAGGTCTTGGTAGATAGGGCTCTGTAGCGCCTACCCAAGGGGAAGGGGAATAACCAGAGATGGGCAGTAACGCATTACATTTACTCCAAAGCAATTTTTTGTGTACTTTTGGAGTACATTTTTCACAAGTTACTTTTTACTTTTACTGGAGTAAATTTGAGGTGGAAAAAAATACTTTTTACTGAGATGTCAGCAGTCCGCTACTCGTTACATTAACTCTGCCTTTAGCGACCCCTGTTGGGAACTGTTGGCACATATGTTGACGTCATCTCTCTCTCTCTCTCTCTCTCTCTCTCTCTCTCTCGGTCTCGATCTCTCCGTGTCATCTATGTATCAATATTCCAAAATGTGTTTAATATATATATATAAATCAGGAGGATTTTTTTTTAAACTTTTTTCTACTTGAGTAACTATTTGGATGACTACTTTTCACTTTGAGCTGAGTAACATTTTGCTGAAGTAACAGTACTTTTCTATCAAGTCATTTTATGGCTACTCTGCCCGTACCTGGTGTTTTCTGAGCGTGCAAGGTCACATCATAATGAAATAAGCAAATGCTGTTTTTCTAGCCGTTGTGAAACACTCTGCACTCTTTGAACCCATGCGGTCCGGAATAATGGACGTTCACAGCAACATGACGCAGAGGTTTGTTTTGTCCAAAGGGTCGCATTAGAAACATCATTTGTGCCGGCGGTCGAAGGGATCTTTTCTTCACTGGTAAATGTGTGTCGAACGGCCTTGAAAACGAAATAATTTTTAAAAAGTTCCGTTCCGAACGCTTCAGACAGGCCTATGTTAAACGTTTTCGTTCTCCAGAACCGTTCCGCCACCAAAATATCGGCCCTGAACCGGCTCAGAACGCAACAATTTCATTCGCTCTTATACTGTTTTAATTTTAAGTTTAGCTATAGTTTATACAAATTATATTTGGTGGACTTTCAAACTTCAATGTGTTAACGCCATTACATTCACTTCCTCGTCTGTCCACAAGATGGAACCCCAGATGCATGGGGCTTGATGACTGACAGTGAAAGTGGTCGGAAATGATATGTTAAATATAGAGAGCGGAAAAACGTTTTTAACCAGTTTAGTGGATTTCATAATGTTCCATTTCTGTTCCGGAACAGTAGAAGATGTTTTTTTTCTGTTTCCGCTCCTCGTAATATTATGTAAAATTCTGTTTTCGGCTTTCGTTTTCGTTCCTTGAACTGGTTCTGAGCGCTGATAAGGAGTAGGGGATAGGGAGCGATTTCGGATACAGCCTATGTTTTACAGAACCTCCCTTTGACGCTGTCAATTAGTGGCCGAGGTGAACTAATTCTGGTAATACACTCGTTTCCTTTGTATCCAGAAATGAAAAACCCTTGAACCTCACCGCGGGGGTCACGGTTACAAACCGGTTTTCATCAACGCGGCCCTGAAAACCTCAACGTGTTTTTTCATCCACTTTAAAAATCTCTCATTTTCCTCGTCCAAGACGGAATCTTTTATCTGTGGCGCTCTGTCTGAAAATAATGAGTCGTGAAATAAAAACATAATTCACACTTCATTAAAATTTTATATTCCTCCGTTTCGCTGATGACAAAAAAATCAATAACTTTTATAGTTCATAACTGCATTCCTTTAGCCCAGATAATACAGACATTATTTCATAGCTACTATCATTGGAAATAATATTATTTATCATGGATAGAGAAAGAACCTTTCACACTATATTATTATTATTATTATTGTTATAATATAATAATAATAATAATAATGTATGTAGATGGATATAGCGCCCAGCTTCTTTCTCTATCCATGATATTATAAATAATAATAATAACAATAATAATAATAAAACTGCGTTTATTCGACATGCTTAAGTTAATGTTAGGGGCATGTGGTAGGAGGGTAGTGTTAAGGTTAGGGATTAGGGGCGAGGGTTTTGGAGCCTAACAAATAAGCGGGTCGTTTTTTGGGATTCACACTTTACATCACAGCACAGCAAATAATGTGGTTAGTAGATCTTCATATGGTGACTGTGGTTAGTAGATCTTCATACGGTGACTGTGGTTAGTAGATCTTCATACGGTGACTGTGGTTAGTAGATCTTCATACGGTGACTGTGGTTAGTAGATCTTCATACGGTGACTGTGGTTAGTAGATCTTCAGACGTATACGAGATGCCAGTTTTGCTGCTAGGGTCTAATCTAATGACTGTTGTCTGTCTAATTAATGTCTAATAATGAACGTGTTAGATTACTAATTACTGGAAATGACAATCTCTCACAAGCCCCCAGGTTGTATAAGTATTCCATTTGAGACACACACTCCTCCATGGTCTCCTTCTGAGCAGATTTTAAAATATTTCCTGCTCGGCAAATTTCCAGACAGAGCCGTCCAAGACTAATGACATTGATTAGTCTGTGAGCGCACGTCAATCATTTAAACCCCCACACACACATTGAAAATTCTCTCTCTCGCTCTCTCTCTCTCTCTCTCTCGCTCTCTCTCTCTCTCGCCCTCTCTCTCCCCTCTCTCTCCTCTCCTCTCCCTCCTCTCTCTCCCCCCTCTCTCTCTCTCTCTCTCTCTCTCTCTCTCTCCCCCTTCCCCCTCTCTCTCTCTCTCTCTCCTTCTCTCCCTCTCTCTCTCTCTCTCTCTCTCTTTCTCTCTCCTCTCTCCCCCCCCTCTCTCTCTCTCTCTCCCTCCCCCTCTCTCTCTCCCCCCCCCCCCCTCCTCTTCCTCTCTCTCTCCTCCCCTCTCTCCCCCCCTCTCTCCCCTCTCTCTCTCTCTCTCCCTCTCTCTCTCCCTCTCCCTCTCTCCGTTTATGCTCTATTTCTAACAAATTTGCTGCCCACTTCACGTTACACACGTAGTTCATCTGAAAGGTCAGA
>OMKY01214279.1:0-21816 GCA_900302395.1 Bregmaceros cantori | reverse complement strand
TATATAACTGTAGTTATAGATATATAGATAAACCACATAATAATCGTAAGAAGTGCACTGATTACACTCATAAATATCTAATATAATTATATAGATTAGCTATATAGATAGGACACTGTAGATAAACCACTAACATAGATATAGATATATAGGTAAACCACAGCATCATATCAAGTTCACTGACTACACGCAAATATAGATTGATTAGATATATAGATGTACTAGATATATAGATGAGATCTGTTCATTGATCGCCTGCACGTGGAAAACGTAAAATACAAACGTTAATCCTAGACACGCCATGTGTTGGTACATCATGTGTATGGAGGTGTATTCAGTGCATAATAATAAATTATAACTGCTAAAATAATCACCTTTTCCATGGCTGTAGGGGGCGGTGGAGTGGTGGTCTGCAGGCGAGCCGCGGCACTCCGGGGAGTGAAGCGTCTTTTACTGAGAAATTATTTGATCCACCGTTAAAAACGTCCGGAGCGCTGCGTGTCTTCCATCAGCAGCTAGCCAGGCTAACACCGCTAGCCGCGGCTAGCACGCCCCGAGCCCGCAGCCCCGCACGCGGGGGGGAAGCACCGCCTCACGCGCCGCTCAACGCGGGGCTCATCGTCAACCACACACACGACACTAACCGACTAACTAGTCACTAACTAAGCAGCCCGTACCGACCCGGTACGTTATCTGCGGCTCGGACCGTTAACAGACTCCTCTCCCGGGGCAGGCTAACTGAAGCTGGATGCTAACATGGTGCTGCCGGAAGTCACGCCCATTGGACGCTGATTGGCTGGCGTACGTGGAATAATAATAATAATAACAATAACAATAATAACAATAACAATAATAAAAATAATAATAATAATCATAATAATTATTATTATTATTGTTATTATTATTATTGTTGTTATTATTATTATTATTATTATTATTATTATTATTATTATTATTGTTATTAACATTAATATGATGATGATGATGATGATGATGATGATGATGATGATGATGATGATGATGATGATAATAATAATAATAACAATAGCAACAATAGCAACAATAATAATAATTTTTATGAATAATAATATTCAGTGTAGGGAAGTGGGTGGGTTTGGATTGCTTTTTTCCCAAATAATTTGCTATCACTGTTCAACTCATAATTTATCCCGGAACCACCCTGAATTAAACACATTAAAAAGTAAACAAAAATGAAGATTAAGTTTAATAAGAATTAATAGAATAATTGCACTCTAGTATGATAATGGTAAAAAGTAATATAATAGGAGACAACCTTTGGGTTACTTAAAATAATACAATAATGTAATCAAATAATGTACAATAATAACTTCCATAGTTACAAATATTTTACTTTGTCTAACTCAGGGTGGTTTCAGGCAATATTATGATATTATGAGAGTATGATGTGATCATATTCTTAATATTATTAAATGTGCACTGCCTGATATACATTTTTGTATTGAACGTATTAGGACAAGTCACTCTCTGAGGCGTTAGATAGTTATTGTTTTTTCTCTTTCTTTTTCTGTCTTTTAATTTCTAATTTAATGTCTTCATTGCATTTTTCTCTTGTCTCTTCTCTTTCATTTGCTTTTTGGAAAATTGAAAATGTTAATAAACACAATGTTTTAAAAAAATAACGTTGATGTTTTGCTCTGAATTACTTTCTTTTTTTCGTTTGTTGAGTCGTTGTAATTTGTAATCTATTATAAACACCGTAAGAACGGAATCCGTGCATTGCCAAAACGCACCACTAGATGGCAGCGAATGTAACAGCGCGGACCAAGCGCTTCGATTAATTGCCTCGTCCAGTCTGCTACACGCGGAGACGGCGAGCCGTACGTAATGAATGCGGAGAGTCGTCCACAGCCAGCATCCAGCATGAAAACGGAACCAGCAGATGGGCCTTTTAAGTTTAGAACCAGTCCAACTGTGCGCGTATAGCGGGCACACAGCCCCCCGGGTACAATGAGATTATGGGATTGGCTGAGATTACACGGCCTGCGCGTCCAACCATGGAACTAAAACTCCAACCTAATAAAAACCAAGGTAAGGTTCATGTATATTTTACTGTCACTTTTATTAAAAGCAGATAGACAGATATTTTGATAGATAGGCTGGATCAGCCTAATGTGGGCCATTTTTTGCAGCTTCCTAATGTGGGAAAGTCAGTTGCACAACATGGGGCAGTGAAATGTAGTGTTGAAACAGTTGAACTTTATGTTACCATAGTTTGCTTTTACCATAGTTTCACTGACATACATTAGTTTAGGGAGGAGCCAGAGCCACCGGAGTTTAGGTGTCCCAGATTTGGCAGTGGCCCACATTAGGGTAATCCACCCTATTTTATTCATCTACAAGAGGGAACATTTATTCGGCGCAGAAAAAGAGAGAACAAAGTGAACACACGTATAAGAACAATCACAACAATATAAAACAAATAGGGTGGATTGCCCTAATGTGGGCCACTGTCTAATGTGGGACACCTAAGATCAAGAGGCTTTGGCTCCTCCCTAAACTAATGAATGTCAGTGAGACTATGCTAAAAGCAAACTATGGTAATAAGTCTAACATTAAGTTCAACTGCAACTGACTGTCCCGCATAAAATGGCCGACATTAGGGCAATCCACCCTGTGTAATAATATTATAACTTAGATATATAGATGGATAGAGTGGAGAGTGAGATGGGTTTTATAGACGATTTTATCCGCGAAATACAGGGGGCTGGCATTTTGTCCGGTCACTCTGCAACGCACTTCCGGTGTCTGTATGAGTTCCATTTAATCTCGTCGTAGTGGACCGCGGTGGATCACAGTTTTTCCAAGATGACATAAGACCCATTGAAAATTAAGTTCAGTATCCCTGGCTAGAAAACATATCGCAAAAGAAACTTTCCTTTCGCCAGAGAAAAACATTTGTTTTTACCTGTTTCCATTTTTAGGTATAGCCTCCACAACAGAGCTGTATATCACTAAAAAAAACGCTGATTTCTCACAAAATCTCGAGTAAATGAGAGTGAAGTGCCGACGGAGGCCACTAGGTGGCAGTATACCCTCCTTTTATACGCCCCCCAGGTGGTCAGATAGAGGAAATGCACCCAATCAAATTTTAAAACCCACTTGGCACTCAGTGGAACTATTCACAACAATGCGTAAACGCGTCTTTGGCGCTGAAAACTAAAACTGCTGCGTTCTCTCTCCAGCGGAAGCAAGATGCTGAACGGGCTGGTGGAGGGAGCGCGGTCTTGTTTCGGCAAAAAGTCCGCCAACATCGTGGTTCCTCTGGATTCGTCAGAGGCTACGAGAGATGGCTACGAATTTGTGGAGGTGAAACCGGGGCGCGTTCTGCGCATCCGTCACATCGTCCCCGAGCGGCCAGTAGTGGACGAACCCCACGGCCCCGGGGGTAAGCTCAGCTGCAAGCGCCGCATCACGCTGTACCGCAACGGAAATATATTCATAGAGAATCCAGACAAGCTGGAAAACAGCAACGGGCAGAGCGGCGGCCCTGGTGGCGGCGCTCGGGGTGGACGAGAGTCGGAGGCGACCAACGGCGTAGAGCTCAATCTGATCCGTCCTCAACCGGCCACGGGGGAGGGGAGAGAAGCAGCTGACGGCGACCGCGGTGGAGGAGGGGACGCAAAGACAGGACAAGGTCAGGGAACGGCGGAACCACAGGAAGCCCGTCGGACACCGTGGTGCCTAAAACCGAAGCGCACCGTGGTGGTGGACTGCGAGAGGCACATCAGCGCGTGCAAGGGCACGCACGCCGACGTGGCGCTGTTCTTTGTGCACGGCGTCGGTGGCTCGCTCGACATATGGAACGAGCAGCTGGACTTCTTCTCCAAAATGGGCTATGAAGTGATCGCTCCCGACCTGGCCGGACACGGGGCCAGTTCGGCGCCTCCGGTTGCCGCTGCCTACACGTTTTACGCGCTGGCCGAGGACATGCGCGTTGTCTTCAAGAGATTTGCCCGCGAGAGGAACATCCTGATTGGGCATTCCTATGGGTAACACACTAATGGCCAATGCACAGCAATGCAACACAATGCACTAGAATGTTTGCAGAAGGTTGCAGAAGTAGCAATTTGCAGCTCGACTCAGCCCATTGCAAGCAGTTGCCGGCAGTTGTCAGTTTCAAGTCGTTGTGGTGCATTGGTGTGCACAGGCCTTAAGATGTTGTAAATCTTATCATGACTTTTTCTGCTGCCCAATAATTATAATAATAATAATAATAAGATATCACATGTCATTATCATGCACGTGCATTAACTCGCGTGTGCCCGAGGTCCTGAACGCATCACGTTCTTGGGAGGAGCTCATTATACGTAGTAGGAGCGGCCTCCCGCCTCGCATGCCGACCGCGGATACTTGTGCAGGTGCGCGCAGCCACATCTGCACGCGCATCTAAGCATTCGTGGATGTGACCGAAGGTTGACACTTGCATCAAATGTGCACTGTTGATACACATCTCAATTTAAACATGTACGAACAAAAAGTAGATCGGTGGCAGAAATGGTACGTATCAAGAATATAAATAAATATTCACTTTCACCTTTGTTACAGAGACCTCACAAATCCCGGCGCACACACACACACATCACGGTCGTACACGCGTATAGGCACGCGTGTACACCACGGTCCACTCGTGCACGACCGTGCCCAGCAGTGGAGCATGCACACGTCTGGGCGTGTGTGCTTATCAACGCGGGCTGCTTCGCTGTGTGTGTGTGCACGCTCACATTCCCGCGTGTCACAAGCTCCACCAGGAGGCGGGAGAGCAGCGGCATGCTCCACCTGAAATGGAAGCAGGCTTCCTCGTCTGACGTCACAATCTTGTTCCCAATACCACACATTAGACAGCAGGGAGGAACACAAAAAGAAATCAAAAATCACATAACAGAAATGCCTCTGCGGCACGTTGCTCCAGCTCTAATGAAGCCCAGGTCGTTGCAGATCCCTGGTTAGGAAGGGGGCCATGGTGTCTAAATCCTTATCGCTGCTTTCAGGGTGTCGTTCTGCACGTTCCTGGCCAACGAGTACCCGGACCAGGTGCACAAGATGGTGATGATCAACGGTGGAGGTCCCACCGCCCTGGAACCTAGTCTCTGTTCGGTGTTCAACCTGCCCACCTGCGTGTTGAGTTGTCTGTCGCCCCTCTTCACCTGGAGCTTCCTCAAGTATGGAGTTTCCCTTTCTGCTTCCCCTCACGGTCATATACTGCATGCCCGCTCGCCTCCGATCTCTCATCCCCGCTTCACTCTAATACTATCAATAAAATGAGAAATTCGCTTGCACCGAAAAAATAACTTACGAAAGAATGGGGGATAGAATAACGGGGATAGAATAATAGTTAGTTGTAACTTGTAGTCCTACTTGAAGTCTAGAGGTGTTATATGTGTGTTGGCTGCGTCCACAGGGCGGGGTTCGCCCACCAGGGTTCTCGGGAACGTGGCCTGCTGAGGGACAGCGGAGCCTTCAATGTGTCGTCCTTCGTGCTCCGCAGTACCATGTCTGGCCAGTACTGGCCGGAGGGCGACGAAGTGTACCACGCTCAGCTGTGCGTACCCGTGCTGCTCGTCCACGGCTTCCACGACAAGTTTGTGCCCGTTGAAGAGGACCAGCGCATGGCAGAGGTGCGTGTGAGGCAGAACGGACTCAACGTGCTCGTGTTGTGGCAGGTCAGAGAAGGTGTGCAGTGGTCGCAGTTCATTATTGCCACTTTCTTTAGCCCAATTCACGCTGCCATTAAATGATGTAGGTACCTCTGTTAATTCACAATTACCCTCTGATCTCTGTGTTATTTATGTCTTTTGCTCAATTTAAAGTCATTATGACGCATGCACGGTAATTTCGCTTGCCCACACGTCCACGCACATACACAGATTTCACTCACACAGGCCCGCACACACACACAAGAACACGGAACATCATAAAGTTGTGTGTTTATGATGCAGGATGAAAACTTTCGCATGTTCCTCTGAAATGCTGTTGATATTTTTGCCACCACCCTCCAAAAGACAAGGCGCGCAAACACACACACACACACACACGCATTCCCACGGGATTTAACAGAGGACATCTGTGTTTCGCCGAATCACAGTAGGTAACATGCAGTGGAATTAGTGGCTGTGTCTGAAAGCACTCCCACTATATGGGGCGCACGTCATTTTGTAGGGGTGTCCGAATTCTCCATGTACCCTATGTAGTGCACTGAAAGTATCCCACAATGCACCACAAAATGTAGTGAGCATCGGATGACCCTAGACGAAGCAATATAACCCACAATTAAATATATTGCGAGATATATTAAAAATGACCTAAACTTATTTATAATGAATTTTGACGGCACCAACTCTAGTGTCCGAAATCTCGGCCGTTGCTGTTGAGTGCACTATAAGTGAGTGCACTATATGGTAGGGAGTAGGGGATAGGGAGCGATTTCGGACACATGCATTGTTCTGCAACTTCTGCATGAAATGTGCTCTATAAATAAAGTTTGATTTGATTTGATATCTGAAAATAATAAATCCATCAAATCTTTTTCCTTGCTCCTTCCTTTCCATGTTGTCCAGATTCTCCTGCTGGGCTTTCTAAAAGTCTTGGAAGAAGGCAGCCACATGGTGATGCTGGAGTGTCCCGAAGCCGTCAACACCCTGCTCCACGAGTTCTTCCTCTGGGAGCCCCTCAGCCCGGCCCAGGGGTCCTGCCGGACACGACCGGCCTCGGCCCAGCCCGGGACCCAGAGCCCCGGAGAAACAGACTGCCCCGCTGTACGGCCTAGCTCAGCTAGGCTAGGCTAATCTTCTTCCAATGGAAAGAGAGATTAGTCACGATGGCTGGAAAACACTGGGAATTCCTACTGAAATATGTTCTTGACGTTAGCTGAGTCGATACTGCCGTTGCTAAAACCGTGAGATATTAGTCTGTATCGTGTTTTCCCAACGAGTCACGGTTTGTTGTAATACACTATGGCGGTACACATATTATAATATCGAATCCACTACACAGGACAGAACTTTGAACATGACCAAATTTGCCATACTTGGTCATGAGATCAGAAGCTGAAGCATGAAGCATGAGATCTAACGCAACGCGCATCAAGGCTGGGGCTGGCTCATGACATGCCCTGGCCTGTCTTCATAAACAATGGGCAAGGTCAAATCTTCCTTCTTGTGTAGTCCGGTCCTGAATTAAACACAAGAAAGCACAGTGAGGTGTTCCTGTCTCCATTCTTCCCCCATTCAACACGGAACTTCTTTGCCTGCAAAACACGATGGTGTTTATCGCCCCCTGTTGTTTATTTTGAGATTTGCAGCCTTCCTGTTGATTTTCTATGTGGGCGTGTGCTTAATAAAAAGTCACTCTCCATGAGTGAAAATGTAGCCTACAGAATGTTCTAGTAGCCTACTGCTGAGGTTTCATCAAAAGACAAATGAAACCCCCTCGGGATTATTAAATATTTTCTAATATTTATTGAACAATAGATTACTTGAAAACTGTAAACAAACAAAATAGAAAAAATGATAACAATAAAAACCAATAATCAAAATCCAACTGCCAGATCGCCTTGAGAGATCAGTGGAAAATAACAGAAACGGGTTTAATATTTGTTGTTCTGCCAGCCTCCATTCCCAGTATCACGGCCCCTAATCCAATAAAGACAACACCTAAGCTTGGGTGGAAGCACAATTGGGCTTTCACCCAAGTTTACGATTAATTAATCATCAGTAAATCAGATTAATCGATGATCAAAATAAGTTCCAGCCCTCTGATGAAAGTTTTTTTTAAGTTATATTTTTCTGCACTGTTTTCCATATTGATTGACAGGTTTACGTGCGAAACACTGGTGGGAGTCATTTTGTCCCGCCGTTCTGCAGGTCACTTCCGGTGCCTTATTGATGCCAATGCACTCTGGTACTGGACCGGGGTCCGAGCACACAAAACACACAAAACGCACACGAGTTCAAAATCCGACCATTCGGCGTCGGTCTGTGACCAGTTACACATCACCCCACTCGCTCCGTTCACAATTTTGTATAAATATTGATGAAATACAGTCAAAATCCGACTTAAAGTTACTCACCGAGTGGTTACATGTTCTTCTGGACTGGCTGCTTCTAGTAGTAATTCCAAAAGGAATGAGAAAATGGAACGGGTTGAACTGATTATTATATCATGCCTTTGTGGGTCACAGATCCGCACGAGAGCATTTGGGTGACCATCCATTTTAAATAACGCGGTAGCTGTGTGTTCCCACTGAGTAGACATGTTGAAAAATAGTTCAAAACACGTCTAAACAAATGGAACCGGAAGTAACATTCCAAGTGCAAATTTAACCGGAAGTACCCCCCGAACTCGTCTATTGGATAGGATTAGTCGTAAACTGGGTTGAAGAGCTTGGGGGGGTACACATTGCAGACAAGCCGGCAAGGGGAGGAGAACTCGCGGCACTGTGGATGCTGCGGTGGACACAGCGGCATTAACATGAATGGGGACGTGTTGATTGTACATAACCACTCCGCCAATGACAACCCCCATGATGAACGTTTCACGTCATAGTTTGACAAAAGAAAACAATAAAGTGTTGTTGGCCAGAGCAAAATGGAGTCACCAAACAAAAAATATGAAAACCGAAAAAAAAAAACAGATGTAAATATATTTTGACATCCCTAGAAATAAATGGGAAACATTTAAACACTTGCGTGTATGCCAGAACAAATGAATCGTCCACGTATAGCCCGCGACAATCATTTGGTCTGGATCAGTGGCGAACAGGCTACAGGTCACACCGGCCATTTTCCTGGTGGGCCGACGCCCCAAAGGGCCGGTGATGTTGCATTTTATTTTTAATTATAGTGGTAAAAATCACCGGCGGCGGCCCACTATTTCACCCGCCGGCCTTAACACAGTAAACGGTAAGCGCTATTCGCGCCCCCTCTTGCGGTCGCTTGGGCCCATTGCACCCTGGAGGGTGCAGGGTCTTTTACACGAAAACGTAACACAAGCTACGAAGTGATTATTTAATACATTTTAAAAAATATTTCAGAGCCTGGCAGCCTGTATTTAAGTAGGTCATTGAATCCAATAAACAATTGAACGTTAAGTTTTTGGAGTAAAAGTGTGCACCTTTTCCCCTTGGCCAGAGCGTTTGCGCATTTATAAGACATAAGTTATGTCAATTTCATGTCAGATGTGCTCCGCTAATTATGGGGGCCGGTCAAGTCAAAAATTCCCGGGTCGATTTCCCCTCCCAGTCCAGGCCTGGATTAAACAGATTTAAAAAGGTGTGTCAATCAAATGAAGTTATCAAATCACAGGAGGCTTTTTGACCCGCGGTTTGAAACGCACTTCCAGTGTCATAGTGGACCGAAGTGGCTGAATTTATCACAGAAAACGTAGACCAGGTTAAAATCCACTTACTACAGCTCGCTCTGTGAACAATAACCCATTATCCACCTCGGTTCGCTTGCAGTTTTACATAAATGTTGATGAAATACAGTCAGAATCTGACTTGAAGTTACTCACAGAGTGGTCAAAACAAAGGTTACCACCACAATTTTTAAATTACCCTGTAGGTGTGTGCTCCCACCGAATAGACATGTTGAAAAAATAGCCAAATACACGGCAAGTAAATGACACCGGAAGTGACGTTCAGAGACCGGAAGTACTCCCCAAACTTGTCTATAAAGAACAAGATCTCTACTCTTTGGACAAAGGATGAATGGAGCTTGGATAAAAAGACCATTTGGTAGCAGTCACTCCTCCATTTTCACAGTGGAACCGTTGCCAGCAGGTTCCCCCGCTGACGTTGCTGTGGCCGTGGGCGTCTCGACTTCCTCTTTCTGGGCTTCTGTCATTTCTGCAGTGGCCGTCTGCTGACTCTCGTCCGACGTGACAGATCCGACTGTCGCTCGCTCTGAACTCAACTCCAACAGACTCTGCTGCGGCGTCTCGCTGAGCGTCTGTACCGCGTCCACGGAGCCGGCTGCTGTGGGGGGCGGCGAGTCTTTGTCCTCGGAGACGAAAGCGGCCGCCAACGCGTCGTACAGGAACTGATACTGGTCCTGTGTGAGGACACGCAAGCATGATGTGGTTTGGAAAACCAGACCTCGTCCATGCAGTACCTTCTCTTCAACACTTTTTATCTTCAGACGCGTTTATATGCCGTTTTATTTGAAATCTGATTAGATTTAGTCGGATCAAATAAGCAAGCCGATTTAATCTGAATTAATCAACACATAATGAAGTGTTATGAGACACGGGAAAAAGTAAGCCATCTTGACTTTATATCCAGGGGACAAACCAGCGCGACCAAAAACACAACCTGCTCTGCCCCGGCGCAGGTAATAATAATCGTATAATTTCAAGTTGAATTGCTCTAATTAAGTTACTAAATATATGAATATATTTTCTTTTTCATAAGGTATTTTTGTGTCCCATTTTCAGCGTTATTCAGAATTGGCTGGAAAGCGGTGAAGAAGGAAGAGGAGACTTGCGATAAGTGTCGATGAGGGGAGGTGAACCCACGACTCTGTGCCGCCATGCTTTGTAGTGCACGCACATCTAAATATAATCAGAGTCTTGCTTTGGGCTCTTACCAGTGTGCTGACCATGCCCGGCCGCTGCTGGCGTAGAGACTTGACAACCTGGAACACATCGACCATCTTCTCAGCGTGGCCGCACTCCAGAAGGTTCCACAGGGCGCAGAACACCCCGGACTGGCTGGAACCGTTGCTAGGAAGAAACAATAATATTAAAAGCTACACATTAAATTTTGCAGTGTTAAATATGCAGTGTCAAAGTTCATTGACTCTTTCAGAGTTATTACAACAACGGAGGGAGTTGAATATTTACTAGTGTTCGTGTTAATTTGTAGAGTTACAAGGCACCGTGTCAATTAGACTCTACAAAGCCCCGCCCAAAGCCCCACCCACCTCATCCTCTCTCAAACTACACCGCCATTTTCATTGCATCGTGACTCATGTGGCACCCGACCCTTAGCACGGACCGAGGTTCGGCTTGGACCTCAGGGGTTTGAGTCGCAGTAATGCTGCCGACTCGCCGTATCACAGGCCCTCGCGGCCTTTGTCCGCTCAGATGCAGATACCTGTCCCTTCACGGACGTGCCGGCGGTGCTGTAGTGTTAGCCGGTGTTAATTTTTTACTCAATTTCGAGGTAATTTTACTCTTAACACAATGGAAAGAGTTAATTTAACACCAAATCTGATAAGGACCAAATACACTCAGACACAGTGTTAAATTTAACTCTTTAAGTGTTGATTTAACACTTATTAAAAATATTGTGTAGGGCTAAATACATTTGGGGCAAATCTATCCACTCAAAGTCAGAAATTTTGGATGTAACAAAAATTTGGCCATCTTGAATTCAACCACCTTGCGGCCTCCAAAATATCATCTACCCTAGAATCAACACACAGAATCCGGTGTAACGGATGTAGAACTCTCACGTTGGTGGTCTAACTCTATTCCATGCTCCTTTGCTCCTGTCGCTTCTCGGGAACTCTCACTTTCTCATGTGATCTGATTCTAACCTATCATGCCTTGTGTGTGTGAAGTCTATCCCGCTGCACCCCCTAGTGTCATTTTACACCCATCATAGTGGGCCAAACAAATCCATCCGTTCTAAGGTTATTGCATTAACTCGAAGAATCTGTGACGGTGGTGGACGCGGTGGCGTTCACAAAACCATTACATCCCCTGCGCTCCGTGTTTATAAATGTCTGAGGGTGCAAATACATCATCTGTAATCATCAACAATAGCACAAAACATGATTCTGATCACTGTCATTATTACCTGGCCTCAACTCACCTGCAGTGGACCACCAGGGGTCCGTCCTGGGTCTGACAGCTTTGCCTAATGAGTGTCATCATGGCCGTTAGCGGACGGCTGTCTTCAGGAAGCTTCAGGTGGGACCAGGCGGGGAAGTGGAAGTGCTTCACGGTCCTCGTCTGTCTCCACTGGGGACAGAGCAGACAACAAGCTGACTAGCTGGTTATTTCCTCTGTGGGAAAATACCTTTCAGTGATCAGCAATCAGCACTTCTTCGTGGGATTTAGTCATGATACGCTTACGAGTACAGATTCTAAAAGTTGCAGTTTTCACCACGGCTTGAAAACGAAATTATTTCTTAAACATTCCATTCCTGAACGGTTCAGGCAGGCCTATGTTTAACGTTTCCGTTCTCGGAACCGCTCCGCCACCAAAATATCGTCCTGAACCGGTTCGGAAGCTCGGAACACAACAATTTTGTTCGTTCTTAAAGTTCCTCATATTGTGCAATGTTAAGTTCATACAAAATATATTTGGTGGACTTTCAAAACTCAGTGCAACTGTATTAACGTGATAACTGCCTTTAAAACACCTTTACATTCGCTTCCTCGTCTGTCCACAAGATGGAGCCCGAAATGCTTGCCGACTGACAGTGAAAGTGGACGAAAGGAAAGGACATGTTAAAATATATAGAGAACAGAAAAAAACGTTTTGAACCGGTTTTGTGGATTTGAGTAGTACCTTGGTGTGGAACAAGGACATAGTACGGACTGTGTAAGAAGCGTTTTCCTCCGTTTCCGTCACCTCCACCTGAATGTCACCAAAATCTTTCTTCTCCTCAGCCCAGTAGTGGCAACACAGCTCCTGGAACAGGTAATGGTACTTTAGTGAGTCACGCAGCTCTTGGAACAGGTTAACGGTACTTTATTGAGTCACACAGCTCCTGGAACAGGTAACGGTACTTTAGTGAGTCACACAGCTCCTGGAACAGGTTAACGGTACTTTAGTGAGTCACACAGCTCCTGGAACAGGTAACGGTACTTTAGTGAGTCACACAGCTCCTGGAACAGGTAATGGTACTTTAGTGAGTCACGCAGCTCCTGGAACAGGTTAACGGTACTTTAGTGAGTCACGCAGCTCCTGGAACAGGTTAACGGTACTTTAGTGAGTCACACAGCTCCTGGAACAGGTTAACGGTACTTTTAGTGAGTCACACAGCTCCTGGACCAGGTAACGGTACTTTACTGAGTCACATGAACAGTGAAATTCTTCCTTTGCCCACAAACCCCCGTCCCACCCGGACGACCATTATCTATTCACACCACTCCCTGATCTGACAGATCTGCTCCAAAGAGCTGCTGTTGAAAATTATTATAAAATATAATTCTACAAAATATAATTATAAAATTCAACAATCAACACAAAATGTCAGAAGTACTTACATTTATAACGATTCACCGCGGTCTGTCGCTATTAACTCCCACCATGTCATTTTTAAAACGTCTCGCAATGCATTATTGGTTATATTGCTTTGTCTAGGGTACATCCAATGATCACTGCTTTTTGCGGTGCATTGTAGGATACTATCAGTGCACTATCTAGGGTACATGGAGAATTCGGACACTCCTACAAAATGGCATGTGCCCCATATAGTGCATTATCTAGGGGATAGGGAGCGATTCCGGACACAGCCACTATTTTCTTTGCACTGGGACGGTAAAAAAATGGCTAGTCTTGTTCATTGACAATGGATTAAAGATGATGAAATAAAGATGATTCTGAAAGAAGAAGCACCACCGAACAATGATGAGAGATCTTACCGTACTGTTGTCTGTGAAGTCTGAGAGCATGATGACCCCGGTGGCTCTCTTTACGTACACCATGAGCCAGAAATCTCCTGTGGTTGTTGGCAGAGGACTCTGGGCCGAAATCAGGTGGCCGCAACCCCAATAACCCTGTAGACACACAGACACACACAACACATACACACATCCACTGACATTTTTTGTAAGAACTAAAAAAAAATAGATTTTCTAAAACATGATATAGGCAGATTTTGGCCTAGAATGTAAACTATAATAAATATGGGATCAGAATTGCTCTGACTTCAGACATACAATATTTCTAGAGACCACAGTTGTCACGCTGTGAAAAAGCTTCACTAAATTTTTAAGGAGATTGATTAGAAATTAGATAATAGATACAAAATTAGCGTAATGCCAATGTTATCTGCTGGATTCAAGTGTCCTATTTGTTTGTGACAGTTTATATTATTATTCACATTAGAGGTATCTGTTGTGAGCTGATCGACCGCGAACCACACGCCCACATCGGTAAGCAATTCCTCTCATCAGCATAGGGCTGGGATTATGTGTCCCACTTTGTCTATACATCCTGTCTGATCATTAGAAATAGGTAAGATGATTTGTGATGTTTGGGAGATGGTCAAATGTTTATTCTGCAAAGCGTGACATTTATTGTCACAAAACCATATGCATAACATTAGATTAGCAGCAACAATCGGCAAAATACTATGACATTGCATTCCCTGTAGGACAACATACGTACAGTATGTGTATTATTTACGTAACCCTGAATGTCTTACTTCGATGCCCGAGGCGTTGATGTACTTAACAAGCTCCTCTTCCTTCGACTCGTCAAAGGCTGCTTTCTCTTCCTCAGGAACCTTCTGTCCTCTCACCAGAACTCTGTTGAAGTCATCTGCACACATTTATTTGAGAGAAAATGAAAAATGATGTTTGCAAATAAAAAAATATGGCTTCACTTTTCTCCAAATCAAGTTGAAGTTGTGACTTGTCAGCTCTGCAATTGCAGGTTATTACCTGCAATTGCAGAGCTGACAAGTCACAACTTTTTATTTTCTCCCGGCGTCAGCGCTGTTTCTTTCATCGTATTAGACAGGATTAATCGGAAACCCATCTGAAGAGATTGGGGGAGACATCGTGGAAAGACCTGCCGAACTGCTCGCCGTGAGTCCATATAACAGAATATTTTTCTGTGTTAGTGAAAGGTCAACTTGTTCTCTGAGGTCATTGAACATGGTGGAGGCCAATATGTTTGATAGGATGCCCATCAGTCTTTAGTGATAGGCATCCTATCAAACATCTTGGACTCGAGTTTTCTGCAGGAAGTTTGTGAAAGAGCTAAATGCATCTTACATGGAACATTGGATGAAGATCGGTTCTTCTTGCTGTTCTCCTCAGTCAGTGCTACTGTGCAGCTTTTCCATTTGTAGTGGGGCAGTTTCTGTAACCAAGTAAAAAAAAAATCTAGATTACAGCTAGGTTGGATTGCCCTAAAGTGGGCCAAGGCCTTGTCTTTGGCTCTTCCCTAAACTAATGAATGTCAGTGGAACTACGGTAAAAGCAATCTATGGTAACATAAAGTTCAACTGTTCAACACCACATTTCACTGTCCCATCTTAGGCAACTGGCAATCCCACATTAGGAACCTTGTTGATGCATGCCTTTGTGTTTTTCAATTATTACACTTTACACTGTGTCCGAAATCGTTCCCTATCCCCTACTCCCTACCCCCCATATAGTGCACTCACTTATAGTGCACTCAACAGCAACGGCCGAGATTTCAGACACTAGAGTAATCTGCAACAAAGAGTCCACATTAGGGCAATCCACCCTCTTAACACATAATTGTTTCAATAATCGGCCACTAATCGACTATTAAAATAATGGTTATTTTTTTTGCAGCGCCCCACCTGGAACTGTTCCTGTATGAGACTGGAGTCTCCACGGAGGGAAGCCAGGTCTGACAGCTGGATATCGGTGTCTCCAAACTGGTAGAACTCATTCATGGCCTGGTGGATGAGGATGTACTGGGTCTGATGCAGGGAACACCAACATATGAGCCAGGCAGTCATTTGGTCAATGCATTGTTTTATCTCTAATATCAATATAATGCTTCTATTCCTACAATTTTAGTCGGATCTGCACACAACTCGGTACTCATGATCTGGGGACTGTTCCACATGTACCACATGTTACAAGTCAAGAGGAGTGGCCGGAGGAACGGCACACCTCGTCCACGGACCGCACATCACGATCCACTGTGCCAACATCGTCCGCGGAGCCTCCAGCGCCGCCAGCTGCTCCTCATCGGGATTCATCAGTCCGCCCCCTTATAAGGCCACGCCCGACCCCGGAGAGGCGCGGCCCCATAATCTCAGAACAGGTTAGTGTGTCTGACTGAGCGTGTCACGCCTCAGCCTCTACAGTCTCTTGACGAGTTCTCTGGATATCTGTTCTACGCCTGGCGTCCTGTGCTCATCTGGTCCCGTTCCTTCCTTGTGTGCAGCGCGACCCTCCGGAGCCTCCACCCGTTCCTGATCCGACCCCGATGGACGCTGAGCCTGAGATGAGTAGTCACCTTGATAGCTACTCGACTGATGTCGTCATGGACGAGTGCTGACTTGAACTGTATTGTATCGGACCCCTGAAGGGTCAATTTCCCTCACAACTGAAAAGAACTTTATGATTTATTAAAAGGGTTTTCAACCCTCTGTGTGTTTCCACTTGAAGGGATTTATTACACGCCCTACCGTTTCAACGTGACAGCCATTCAAATGTGCCAGAAAAGTTGCATAGCGGAAAGTAGCTCATATCTCGGCAGCGTCTTGACAGATTTGAACGAAACTTTGCGAACGTTGTACACGTCATACCCCCCCACCCCTCTGCTTGGCCCCTTATTGCTGCATAATGCTATATTATTTTATTTTTTCTGATGTTATTAGACAGGATTGATCGGAAACAGGGGCGAAGAGATCGGGGGTAGACATCGCGGAAAGAGCTGTCATGGAACGTTTAAAAAGCGATTAGTTTTAAATTAAACTCAAATACATCATGCTGACAATTTCACTCATTTCATGATTATTTTGAATTCAAAAATTCAGTTTTCCTGCAAAATGGGGATCTATAAGCGGGACTGCGGTTGTGGTCTGACTTGGGAGCAGTAGACATTTTGGTGGTAGCAGCATGGTCGGATGAAAAGGCAGAGAGTGATATTTGCATAACTTTAGAAGTCTTCTATTATTGATGTATCCATGGTAATATGCTATTAAACCCCAGCAGATGGTAGCCTAACTACGTGCATTGTATTTAGCCCTATACAATGGATGTGAAGTAACCACTAAACCGTACGTATACGTAAAGTTCAACGTATGCGATACTACCAAAATGTCTGCTGCCGCCAAGCTGTGACGTCACCGTGCAACAGACCTATTGCAAGGGACTGCTTGTATATCCCCTGCCCCGCGTCTGTGTGGATCGGTGTGGGGCGTACCTCCGTCTGAACCATCAGCTGACGCTGTCTGCGGAGGTTGACTACGAAGCCGTAGATGTCCATCGATCCTGTCGCTTCCAGGCTTGCTATCATGGCGTCTATGGCGATGTAGGTTCCTGAGCGACCCACTCCAGCACTGTAATCATTTACATACACATGTGAAGGTTATAAGGTAAAATGACACCAGAGTGTGCTGCATGATAGAAATTCACACACAGCACAATTCAATTGGTTAGAAAGCAGATCACGCGGGGGGTGAGAAGTTTCCAATAATGCTTTGGGGGCTGGGAGGCAGTTACGTACAGAGAAACCGTTACTGTCCAGACGTTGCAAACAGGAGGGTATTTAAGCAGTCGATTGCCTACAGTAATTGGCTGTGCAGCCTATTACTGTCGGTACAATCACTGTGCAATACATGACCGTCTCACATCCGTTACACATACATGATGTGAAACGCGGTGATTTCTAGACAGGATTAGAGGCATCGTCCAAATATTATGGAATATCATGCAATTTTCTGTCGTGCTCAAACCGCCATCCACCTTAATTAATGTAAAATATGCATGTGGGGGGAGCGCGGTGGCAGAGTGGTAAGAGAGTGCGAGCCCTGGGCCACAGGCCGTGCAGCGCCGCCGGTTCCGTCTCCGGCATTTCTCTCTGTCATGTCTCCCCCGACTCTTCATCCCCGTTTCCGATTTTATCCTGTCACCATCTCTCTCAGTAAAGAATGAGAAACGAATGAATAACTTTAAAATGTATGTCCATCTTGCTTATGGAGACCATACCTAACGCACCCCCATTCATGTTAATGACGCTGTGTCTACTGCAGCGTCTGCAGTGCCGTGAGTTCTCCACCCCTTGTCGGCTTGTCTGTGATGTCTACTCCCGATCTCTTCTACCCGGTTTCCGACTAATCCAATCCAATGAATATGGAAAATAAAAGTACCTGCAGTGTACGACCAGAGGGCTGTTGGAGTTGAGGGTCAAGGCGTTGACCCTCTTGCGGAACTTGAGCAGCAGCTGGGGGTCTCGGGGCACGTCGTGGTCCGGCCAGCTGAGGAACTGGACGTGGGCCAGCTTGCGCTGGGACTCCTCCGTCCTCTGGACACACCAGATCATCTCCCTTAGATCAATTCACCGAGATCAATCACATAAAGCAGGGCTATGCAACTGGCGGCCCGCGGGCCAAATCTGGCCCGCCAATCAATTTTTTGTGGCCCCCCAGAGCAATACTGGAAAAAAAATTGTGTGTGAGTGTGTGCTCGCATACGTTCCGCAGTGAGAGGTGACGGACCACGAAGCTTGAGCACCGCTCTTCTCTTTCCAGTGAAATCTCAAACTCCTCAAACGTCACGCTGTCGAGCGGCGAGACGGGCCAGTACTGGCTACACTTCACCTGAACATTAAGACACAACAACAAAAAGTGTCACACGAACACGGCTTTGAAGCGGTTCCAGGACCGAAGACCGGGAACTTTTCGTATTTTCCAGGGAACAGAAACGAAACTGGAAACGTTATTATCTTTTATGTTCTGGAAGAGGAACACTTATTTAAAAATAATGGTAATCGGTTAATACCGTTTTTCTTTCACTCCTCAAGTGCCGTCAGCTGTAGAGCGCTACCAGCGGGCCGCATAGGGTCTCTCTAGCGTGTCGTTGTGGGTTCGCTTCGACATTACTATTATATTGCATTAAACAGTTGACAGGAACAAAATTAACCGTTCCTGGAACAATGTTTTTTTGTTATAACCGGTTCGGGAATATCAATTTATTTGTGGAACGTATAACCGGAAACGTTATAATTCTGTTTCTGCTCGGAACGAACCGATTGGGAAAAAATATCGGTTCAAAGTCGTGGACACCACATTTTTTTTTTTTCACATGTGAGTGTTTTTTCAAGACCCATAGAAAATGAAGTTCTAGGTACACACAGAATAACACACAGAAAAGGACACATCAGACTCTACTTTATCATCAGAATAAAAAAAGCTTGTTTTTCCCTGTTTCCATTCTTCATTTATAGCCTCCAGAATAAGGGTGGGTATCACTGAAAACTGCTAACAAATGCGGGTGAATTGTCGACATTGGCCGCTAGGTGGCAGTTTATGTCGTGGCTAAATGCTCCTTTTATATGGCACTACAGGTAGCGTATGGCGCCCTCTCGCAGTCAGAGGTACTGCACCGAATCTATCTTTTATAGATTATATAGAGCGTAAAAATCATATAACACATCTGACACTCAGCCTTACTATTCACAAAAAGGCGGACACGTGTCTTTGGCAGTGAATGAGTTATAGATACACAAAATGTATTATTTACAAAAAAGTTCAAGACAAAGCACTGAAAGTCGTACCTTGCCGTTCTCAATGCACCGTGTCACCATGACGATGGTAGAGACCCTCTGCTCCCAGACCATCCTCCAGAAGGCCGGCAGGGTCTTGTCCAGGGGCCCTGTTCACCAGAAAACACACGCAACCAGTGTGGGACTGCACCATAGCTCTCTATAGGCCAGTTTATACGGTAAACACAGGAGGCTGACATGTTGAAAATACGACTTGAAGCTACTCACTTGGAGAGGTCCAGAGATGTACACGAGTCCCGAACTCACGAGTCCGAGTCAAGTCTGAGTCTTTAGGGGCCGAGTCTGAGTCTTTAGGGGTCGAGTCTCGAGTCATTTTAAAGATGCAGCTCTAAAAGCCAGCCTGTTGCTGGAGAACCTGCGCTGGTCGCCGCCATGATGGGCTGAGGTAGGTGAGCAGTGCGCAACCTTCTTCTTCTTCTTCTTCATCTATTATTTAACGGCGATCGGCACATGTCTGAGCATGCCTTTGCGCACATGGAGGAAGGAAGGAAGTGGAAAAGAATGGATTTTTTTTAAAGCTGAAAAAAGGGAAAGACTCGCCAAATACTCGTCGAAAGTCGAGCGTCATCGACCTAGATTCCCGAGTCCAAGTCTTTAGGGCGCAAGTACGAGTCTCGAGTCTTTCAGAGATGCAGACTCAGAGTCTGCATCTCTGGTGTGGTCACGTGTTCTTCTGGACCAATAGGATGGCTGCATTCACTGGTAAGTCCGTCAAAAATTTGTAATTGGAACGGGCTGCGCAGATTCCTGAATCATGAGTTTGTGGGGCATAGATCCACACTAGAACATTTGGGTGTGGGATAGCACAGCACAAGTTGCCACCATCATTATTTAAATAACTCAATAGGTGTGTGCTGTCCCATTAAAGTCGTATTCAGCCTACAATTTTTATCGGAACTACCCACAGTACTCGTCTACAAGGCCTTCACTAACCCTTTAAATGCAGTTTGAAATTTGTTGTACCAAATATTTTGTACGAATGAAATCTAAACTTGAAAGGAAACTTGAAACAGTGAAAAGATGAAGAGGACCTGTACTTTCTATGAAACATTGTGTTTAGAAATGTTTTAATAATTACTCATTTTGAAATGTCCCCCTTTTTTTAAGTAAATTTTTCATCTTCATTAGATAGGATTAGTCAGTAAATGGGTTGAAGAGATCAGGGGTAGACATCGCAGACAAGCCGGCGAGGGGAGGAGAACTCACAGCACCGCGGGTGCCACGGTAGACACTTCGTTTGGGGTCGTTCGGAAATAAGCATGTGTTTTTCTGTCAGACGTCTGTGGAAGTCTTGCTGAAGTAGGCATAATGCGTTACCTTGAGCTGCGATATACTTGTTTGGATGCTGAAAACCCTGCAGGAAAATTTAAAAAAACACTCAGTGAACCCAGAAGCATTTTGTCAGAAATATTAAAGTTATACAAAAAAATATATTTCTGTGGTCCGCCAACCACAGTTTGAAAACACCGCAGTACTGAGTGGCCTGCCACTACCTGATTTTCCCAGACCCAATGTACCATCTAGCAATGTGCAATACATGGACGATGCGTAGTTTGTGGCTCGCCAGGCTAAGGAGTAAGCAAAAAAAAAAAGTGTCAATCAAATGAAGTTATCAAATCACAGCGCAGTAGGCGAGGCACAAGGGACAAGGGCGTGGCGTAATTTGTCTGCCTGGTTGTCACATGTGTTGATTCTATGCCAATGCCACCTCCTAACTTATGTGCTGCTTTTCTTTCTTTTTGTGTTGACTAAGGCTGAACGATTCTTACAAAAAATTGAAACCTCGGTTTCGAAGAACAGAAACCACCCCACCCCCCGGCGCATCACCCGAACACGCGCCAAGGAACATTGCCAATGTTGGATGCTCAACACTAATCTACATTTAGGATGTTTAAATTAGGTATTTAAAATATGAGGGTTCATTAATAATATTATGAAAATAGTCAAGTTTGTTTTGTAAATTGAAATACCGATCTATGAGACAGCTGTGGAAGAGGAGCCTGTCTGAACGTCCGGAAAGACACACAAACGTCCCGCGCAGGAGAGGATGGTTGGATGCGCCTCCATGACCGACTGTGCGCCCCACTCCTACGGGAGCGGGGCGCGGGCTGACAACCATTAAAGCACTCCACAGAACGCCTAAACAAGCCCCCCCCACCAAACGGTGTCCGTGCACAAACAACAAGGGACGGCCACATTTATTCGAATTCCCAAACATATTGACACGCAGCCCTTCCACACATGATGCACGGAGAAACCGACGCTTTGAAGAAACCAAAATCACGTTGAAAATCGTTCAGCCTTAGTGTTGACCTTGTTCATTA
>OMKY01214272.1:0-10000 GCA_900302395.1 Bregmaceros cantori | reverse complement strand
CCCTACAAAATGGCGTGCGTCCCATATAGTGCACTATATTAGGGAATAGTGAGCGATTCCGGACACAGCCATGGTGCACAGAGTGCTTGACTTGAGACACAGCATAGTTGTTCATAAATGAGTGAAGGGATGAACATGTTTACCAGGGATGTCATAGAAGGAGGGGAGGGGCTTGGCACTCAGGTTGATGGTGGCCGAGCGCTTTCTCATCTGCTCCATCAGGAGCTTCCGTTCTTCTTCCTTCAGCAGCTCCATGAACAGCTTGTGAGACGACACCACGAACACCAGGGGGAGCTCCTCGAGGCTTTCACACAGCAGCCTGGCCGGAGGAGATCAGAGTAGGATTGACACAAACAGATTGGATTTTAATTGGGGAAACAGCACAGCATGTGTAATTCCTCAGATGTGCACTAGAGGGCAGTCCAATCACGTTCATTTTTCTGCAAAAATCAACATTTATAGATGGTTTTAGAATAAACATGTCATTTTTTTCTCACATAAAAGAAATCAATAAAATACTTGATTATGATCATGGCATTATATACTTATGATTTATTTTTTTACCCAAATTATTGTTTTGGGCGCAATGCCATTTTTCCATTTTATTGACAGGGTTAGTGTGAAAGGGGGATGAAAGAATGGAGAAAGCAGACCAACAGCGAACTCACACGGCTACGTGTGCTGTGAACTCAAGACAAAGGCACAAGGCTTTATATGTGCTGGAAGCAGCAATCTAACCGACTCAGCCAGCACTGAATGCAAGACTTTTTTTTAAAACCCTGCGGGAACCCTACATCCTGTACCGATATGTACTCCGGCGTCCTTACTTCAGGAAGTTGGCTATATTGCGTCTGGCCGTCTCAGAAGGCCGGTCTTTCTCCAGGGACCGTGTGCACACCTGGAGCATGGGTCACAAAAACAAAGATTTACGGACAGGGTTGATTTTAAGTAGCTAGGCAAGCCAGAATCAACTAATCGTCCATGTATCGCACGCGACTAGAACGAACATTGGGTTTGGTCGAGCAGGGTGTAGTATCTGATTTGTTAATCTGATTTGTTGATTCACTCGAGACCAGACCCAAATGTTCATTCTAGTCGTGTGCGATGCGTAGACGATTAGTTGGTTCGGGCTTACCAGGCTAGAGTGTAAGTACACCACTGAACTATCTATTTTCATAGTGTCACATTTATACCATTGTACACCCTAAAACTAGGCCAGATAATTAATAGTTCTTTGAGGACTATGTTACCGGATTGAAAGCAGGGCTTGAAAACAAAATTATTTTAAAACGTTCCGTTCTGAACCGTTCAGGTAGGTCTATGTTTAACATTCATTTTTGGAACCGTTCTGCTACCAAAATATCAGTCCTGAACCGGTTTGGAGCGCAAAAATGTTGTTTGTTTTTAAGTTCCTCATATTGTGCAATGTTAAGTCTAGATAAAGTTTATACAAAATATATTTTGTGGTCTTTCAAACTTGAGTGCAACTGTACTCACATTTGCTTCCTCGTCTGTCTACAAGATGGAGCCCAAGATGCATGGGGCTTGACGACTGACAATGAAAGTGCACGGAAATAGTCTCCCAGACAAAGGAAATGTTCAAAGATATACAGAACGAAAAAAACTAACATTTGTAACCGGTTTTGTGGATTTCATAATGTTCCATTTCTGTTCCGGAACAGTTGAAATGTTTTTCCGTTTCCGCTCCTCGTGAAATTCCGTTCGTTTTCGGTTTTTGTTTTCATTCCTTGAACTGGTTCAGAGCCCTGATTGAAAGCCAATTTCATTCACAAAAGCGTTAGTGGCCGTTACGTAGCTGACCTCCAGAATGAAGTCCACTAGTCTCTTGCTGGTGTTCTGCAGCATCTGGTGGAAGCGGACACTCAGGATCTCCCCTTGAACAGCGTCACGCACCGCGTTACACACGCACAGCTGGTCGCACACGTCATCTAGGCCACGCTCCCTGCAATCACAATACTTTTATTGATCCCAAATGGGAAATTATATTCATTCAGCATTCCCAGGTCACAGTCAGTATCGGTACACAATACAACAGGATTTCTTAACCCTTTTCACCCCAAGGACCCCTTTTCCTTCCTCGCTAAGTAACTCACAGACCCCTTCATATTAAGGGATATAGCAGCTTTTTCTTATCTAGAGATCAACAATATGGCAGTAACATTTGGAATACTGTAGGAAAAATGCAAAGTATCACTTTAAACTACTGGAAAATGTGTTTGTTTCTCTTGGTGCTAGTTAACAATGAAATGGCAGCATCACAATTTCATTTCTTGCAAAACTCTGCATGTTGTATGGCTGTATCGTGGTTATAGATATCAACATGTTCAGACATTTTGCAGACCTCCGGTTTACAACTGTAATTCCTCCGTGGACCCCTTGGGGTGTCCCCATGGACCCCTAGGGGTCCTCGGACCCCTGGTTAAAGAATGGGCAATACACAGGCCACTTGCAGAATCAAATCAGTCAATTACTGAAGTCATGGGTAGGCTTCAGTTATAGCCATAAAATAATTAAGCATATTGTATTTATTTATCATTATTCATTCCTTACCCCTGTTGAGTCTTGTGGAGAAACTCCCGCAGCACAGACTGTCTGAAATGGTTTGGTAACGTCAGGACAGTATTGTCCTTAATGAAGGCCTCTACAAGAGCCTGTGCAACACACCGACACACACACACCCACACACAGACCTTAAAGTAAGTAATTTACACTTCAACAAATAGAAACCATGAAATATATTTGAAAAACACCCATTTGATGAATTCATACTACAATGTTCAAACTGTAACAGATAGTTCTCCCACAATTTTGTTTGGTGTTATGAAAAAATAAATGTGTATAAAAAAATAATGTGTATGTCATGGATACATTTCATTAGATTTTTCCATTATATTTCTGTGAGCTCCTTGGGAAGAAGCTCACAGAATATTAAGAGAACACAAAATGGTTTATTTAGGTGGTGAGATTATATACTTCCAACAAAAAGACTATCAGCGCCAACCGATTTTATGCAAAGTAATTTACATTGATGTTTGAAGGTCAAACA
This sequence comes from Bregmaceros cantori, assembly GCA_900302395.1. Lineage (NCBI taxonomy): Eukaryota > Metazoa > Chordata > Actinopteri > Gadiformes > Bregmacerotidae > Bregmaceros > Bregmaceros cantori. Next base: position 6,933 of record OMKY01214272.1, on the reverse strand, counting down.
AATATTTGGGACAGATTGTATCTAAACAAAAATTAAAAATACAGTTCCTTTTAAAACCGTATTGATCACTTCATTAGGACTCAAAGACCACAGAGGCACCGCTGACGTGTAGTAGGCCGAATGTAGTCCGCTCACTGGCGCCATGCAAAGGTGGTAGCACAACGTGCTGAAGCGCCACAAGATATCTTCCCATTAGTACAACACTAAACTGCAACATAGTGCACTAAAGAAGTAAGTGTTCTGAAATGTATTGCACTATATTTCAGGGCACAGACACCAGTGTTAGTTAGCTTGATTTAGACTAAATGTGTGGTTTAGTTAGTTTCTGTGGCAAACCTTGTGGTTGTGTGTCCTGATGAGGTGGTTGATCTGTCCGTAGGGGGTGGTCGTGGTGTTGGCGTCGGGACCCGGCACACCAGTCAGACCTCGGCAGGCGTTCCAGTAGCCAGCTAAACGCTTCTCATCCAGGTGAACGTGAACAGAGGATCCCAGCTGGAAAAATATCAAACAACATATAATATAACTTGCATAATAACAGGTTAGAGAACATCCAGACAAGGCTTGGTTAGTTTATACAGTCATATCGTAAATGATAATTAAAAACAGAAATTCCCAATGCTAAAGATGTGCTAATGTTAATGCTATGCATTTACAATCAGCCACATTAGTACTAGAATGTTGGCAATACATTAGAAGAGTAAGTAGTAAAGGGGTTGGCGAGCGGCCATTCAAAGAAAAAATACATTTAGTATGTTGGCATTAGCAAGGAGGGCACACGGTCACAGACAGTACCTTCTGTAGAAGATCTCTGGTCTGTCTGAAGTGTTCCCTGGCCTTCTCGTAGGCTCCCTGCTCAGTACTGCCCTGCTGGAAATAGATTCCTCCCAGGTCATAGTGCACCTGGAACAGACATTTTATTCCATTATACAGCGTGTAAGCAATTATGTCAATTTAAACCTGGTTACATTTCTTCCTGATCAAGGACACAGACATTTAAAATAATTAGAATGTATGATGGAATCACTGCTTTTTTGCAGATGATGTGGTCCTGTTGGCTTTATCAGTCCAGGACCTGGTCCTACTGGATCAGTTCACAGCTGCATGTGAAGCGGTTGGGATGACGATCAGCACACCTCCAAGTTGAGGCCAGGGCTTTCAGAGCATCATCTCCAAGTCAGGGAAGAAGTTCTGCCCCAAGTGGAGGAGGGAACGACGGAAGGAGGAAGAGTAACGAGACGTAGGCTTTGTCTCTCGGCTGGTCTGGGAACACCTTGGGATCCCACTAGATGTGCTAAAAGAAGTGTCTTGAGAGAGTTTTGTGCTTCCTCTGTTTAAGAAGCTAACCCGGCCCCCGACCACGGATGTAGTGGAAGAAGAAGACAGTGTAAAGGCTCATTTATACCCTCCGTTAATAACGGAAACGGATGCTTTCATCTGGTGCTGTAGGTAGTTTCATCTGTCAGTTTGTCCGTAGGTCAATCCATTGAGCTCCAAGTGCAAGGGAGCAATATCACAAGAAACGCGTAGTGGCAATAGAGAGTCACAAGCGTTTTGCATGCTCTGTGTGTCGCGTCTCAGCACTGCCCTCCAGGGGATTTCTTAACGGCTGGAACGCATAGGCACATTTCATCCATCTCCGTAGGGTAGAACGACGGCTTTACTGAAATGTAGCTTGAAATGGAGTCACACCTCCATTATCCTGGCTACTTTCTGAAATGTGTGTTCTGCTTGTTCCTGCTTTAGCTCATAGCTTAGACTAACTAGCTGATACAGGTTAATGTCCAGTATAGCGTCCAGTATAGCTTAATAAATGAACACTCTAGACATATCCCCATGTCAAGACTGTTAATTTCCTCTACCTTACCTTATCTGAGCTGCCATTACAACAGACAGAAACAATTTAGGAAAATAATGGGTAACCTCACCAGCGCTTCTTCTACAGGGTCCTCACCTGACAGTGCAGCTCATGAGCACTAATGCGGAGGCCGGCCGTCGAGGCCTCCGTTTCGCCGTTGGCTGCGCTGGCAGGAGTGGCTCCTATCAGGTCCAGGGTGCGAACGGTGTGCACGTAGAAGTCTCTCTGCAACCGTAACACTGCCTCCAGCACACTGATGGAGTCTGAAGACTGCTCTTTTAGCTGAACAACACGCACGACACAATGCTTAAATGCTTAAGGTCAACGCTTGCGTTTAGCACAGACTAGCCATTGTAGTATCAGAATCACTTTATTGCCAGGTCGTGGTCGTGGATACACACAGACATGGAATTTGACTTTGGACTTTCGTCAACACCCTGGTAGCGGTATAGCCTGTCAAGCCAGAACCAACTTATCGTCTATGCATCGCGACTATAACGAACATTGGGTCTGGTCTTGTGCGATTCAACAAATCAGATTCTCTGGTGTTTTGACTGCTGGAGCCACTTTGAGGCGGTTCTCTCTGTGAGATGAGATATGGGCGGAATTTGGTACGTCACTCGAGTCAAGCGCCATACGCCATGCTCACGTCACTTGCTCCGCCTACTGTGTGGTGAGGATAACTTAGATTTTCTTTTTAAAGAAAACTCCTTATATGTAGTAGTGGCATGTAATATGATGTCATATTACATGCCACTAAGCCGGCAGTGGCCAACGCAAAAGCATTACATCCCTGACGTTCTGTGTTTCGGGGATACAGTGTAATACATCTTCTCGGTACACATCTTCTCACATCTCATCACCCATAGAGTACTAGGTAGACCTACAGAACCAACTACCAAGAGGCACATAAGATCACTCAGTGGACAGTCTGGGGGACTATACACTACCACTCACACTACCTGTGAAGTGGCTATATATATCAGATAATCACCACAGAAAGCCTACGTCATCACTGGTGTCCCGTCGAGACGCGTGAATCCTCCACCAAAACAAAGCCACTGCAGTTCAAAAAAATAGGTGCGGTTTGGCTGGATTGGCTCCGCCGGACTCACAATGAAGAATCACATATATTTAGATGAAGAATACATGTAAAACCTGGGTAAACTTACTATTGACACATTATACATGTCATTATAACTAAGTATTGGCAGCAATGATGACTGCTTTTAATTTGAAGAAATGATCCCAAAATAAATGAATGAATAGTAAAAGGGAAGCAACTTACCACCACCAGGATGTTGTCAGTCAAGTCCTTCTCCTGCTGCACCACATTCAACCTGGAGGCATGTTAGAGATACTCGATGGTGATGATAATAATAATAATAATAATAATAATTAAAAAAGGGAAAAAGAAAACAATAAAAAAACAAAAAAAGATTAAAATAACCAGGAGGTAACTAATTGGGAAAAGCCAGAGAGAAGAGATGGGTGTCAGGGTGTGCTTTGAAACTGTCCAGAGAAGGAGTATGAGAATTTCAGCAGGTAAGGAATTCCAGAGGGTAGGGGGAAATCAACAGCGAAAGTTTCGGGTCATACACACCGTCAATCTTGTGCTGTTAATACTTTCAGTGCCAACTATTTTAATGCCATGAAAGTTGCAAGGATGTTTTTTTAGGTTGTTTGGACAATTAAATTGAACACAGTATATGCAAACAGAAGAATAGAAGATGATCTAAATTTTGATGGACAATTTGTGTTTAAAGCTATTTTTCCTTCTATAAAATCCAATTTGATTCCTTACGAATAACAATATTTCTCCAAACTTACAAAGTATTTGGCACTGAAGGAGTCAAGAATGATAATATGTACAACAAAGGTCCTTACATGTTCATCTGATGAGGTCCTGGTTTGGTCTGCTTCTCTGGAAAACTGCTGAGCACAATAGTTCTGATGGCCCTGCACAAACAAATACAAATATATAGCTTAGTTCATCATTCTTGCAACGGCCAACCAATTCAGTTTAGCAAGATCCTCTTTTCAAGTTTTCATTATGTACCCCAAACGTTGAATGTAGGGGATGTCATCTAATCCGCCGCGGCAGATCCTTCATGTTAATGCGATGGATGGATTTGTCCTAGATTCAGTGTGTTAATGCTCTGGAGTAGGTTCATGAACTGATTAGATTTTGAAGGCCAACACTTTCAAGATTGCTGAATTAAAGATCGCCAAATTTTTGTTTGGTCCTGTCTGGCCTGCAGTGTACAAGGCCCCTGTGATGTCACAATTCCTGCAGAAAGCATGGCTCTACAATATATCTGGGGTTTATTGATGCTTCTATCATGTTTCAGGAATACACCTTTAGTAAACTGCATATTTCTATTTTCAAGTGAGCATTGTTTTTTGTTTGTTTGTTTTTTCGGAAAAGGCGCCATTTTCACATTTTATTGATAGGGTTAATGGATTAGTGTGAAAGTGAGATGAGAGAGACCGGGAGAAGACCTTGCAGAAATGTCATCAAGGGGAAAATTACTTACAACGCTGCCCATACCTGTGAACAAAGTCACAGGTACTATACATGCGCTGGATGCGGGTGTCTTACCAGCGGTTGTAGATGAGGACAGCCATGGCAGTGGTGGGGGGTAAGCTGGACAGGTCCAGGTCGACATGTTTCACCCCGGGAGGAACCTGGCTCACACACAGCAGCTCATTGAGCAGCATGTTGAGCACTGGAATACTGAGACTACAGGAGGAAAAAAAAAGGACTTTACATACAACTACAGATGATCCAAGCATTTAGAAAAAGGATCGCTCATTTTTGGTCTAATTCATACCGATGTTTCACACTCCAACCTCTGTGTAGCCACAGTGCGTTCACATTCACGGCAAAGTGTAACACCTATTAGGGATGAGCGATTACGTCAACTGTGTTCGAGTCCGCTTCCAAACGCATCGCATTGATTGCGGAGGAGCGGCCTCGAATGCCAACAGCCGCTCCCAGTTCGCATGTTGACTGGTGCGGCTGCGTTCCATTAAGCTAAAAGTTGGAGCCTCCAAGATAATGCGGCCACCCCGTTGGTCCTTACATGGTCACGTGGTTCAACACGCAGCACTGTGAGGCATCTCAGACGCACCAACTCGGTGCGAAGGAAGCGCAACATTAAAATACTACTACTACTAGCTACTAGACACTCATTTGACAAATATTTTAGGTAACTTGAATGGAACATGAATGGAAAGGTAGCGAACCCCCTCTTGTCCCTTCCAGGAATGCAGTCAATATCCAGCAGCAGCCAAGCAAGACGGCGTCTTTTCGTCTCGTTGGATTGCCATTGCGCGGTGATTCTCTGCAGCCTTTAACGCAGCAATTCCCATGCATGCCAGCTTTCGGCAGCGCTTGCGCACTGTGCGCTGGCAGGAAATGTAAACAATGGCACGACAGGAGGAGGCGTTACTGCTCACTCGGGCAGATTTTTGAAAGCGGTGTCACGTCACAATCTCGTCCCTCATTCATGTACTTTCGAAGTGCATTCCAGTTCGATGCACTTTGTACACACTACATGAATATGGCTATTAAAATGTGCTGGGAGATTTTCAACCCTTCAAAAAAAATTTTATTCATTAATATGCAAAACAAACTGTCATTTATGACAATTCCATACATAATGGATGTTACCTCAGTGTTAAGATATTTAAAGCTTAAAATTTTAGTTTTTTTGAGAATTTTTTGGACCTCGCAAGAACCCAGACGGACGCAACATCAATGTTAGCTGTAGCAGGATCCAAAAAAATATTTGGAACATTTACGTTGAGACGCCACATCTGCAGCAGAGTAGTTTCACTGTGTTTGAGTGGTCGCAATTAGTAAAGCAAACGTTTCAGCCCAACTCTCACCCCTTCTCCAGGACGTCCAGATCCCAGCGCAGGTGGGCGGCCACCTTGAGAGCCAGCAGTTTGAGTGTGCGGTTACGGCGATTATCTGCCGGCGGCTGGACCTGGTTCTGATCGTTGACCAGTGGCTTGGATGCCTGCTCCAGAAACTGGACCATCAACTGGGCAGGCATGGGGTCTAATGAAAAACAGACAGAATTATTCGTCACCAGGACTCCGAAACGGTTTAAGGAAAGAAAACAAAAACAAACTGAATTTGCAGAAATTTACAAGGAGCGATTATATGAGGAACTTTAAGAACAAACAACATTTTTGCATTCCGAACCGGTTCAGGATTTTGGTGGCAGAAAGGTTCAGAGAATGAAAACGTTAAAGATACAACTGCCTGAAACGTTTGGAACGGAACATTTTAAAAAATAATTTAGTTTTCAAGCTCTGCTTGTAATCATCGATGGGTCTTCAGGAAACCTGGCCTTGCTGCTGCATGTAATCTACATTCTCATTCCAAAAAAAAAAACAATTCTGTCTATTGCACAAGTCTTCTACCATTTAGAATCATATGAGTCAGGCTCCTTCACGTTTCAAGTCTCAGCCCACATATTTATAACATGCTCCATGTTTGGATAAAGAGATCAAAGAGAGAAAGACCGAGAGTGACTATGAGGGTGCGTGTGGCAGAACTACGCTAGTCCACGATAGTCATTACCACAGCGAACTGCAGTGGTAATAATGGTCGTAATAGAACAATTGTGTGCTCTGGTCAACGTTCACACTGCACATACTCATACCGTACTAGTAGTCTAAGCTTTATCACCTAGTAAACTGTGACATGTGGCCAATGCTTAACCAACTAACTTACTAACTAACTAACTATGAGATGTGTGCATGACTGACCGGGGTTGGCTTTCTGGAGGTGCTTCTCCAGCAGTGTCGGGTCCAGGAGGAACTCAAACCATGACGTTTGTAAAGGAGACCCAGACCGTCCGGCAGGGGAGGCACCTGCCCGGTCTGCCTCCTCTGTACTCATCTGGAGGAAGACAGAATAGAATTTTGAATGACACAATATAGTCTATAGCCACTTCTCCACTATAAAAACTCTAGGCACAGTTCGACACATCTCAGTTAAGTTTAGTTCAGTTGAATGGGAATGTGTTTCCACTGTTCGTCCCCCCCCCCCCCCCCCCCCC
>OMKY01214269.1:0-12847 GCA_900302395.1 Bregmaceros cantori | reverse complement strand
AAGGATTTTATTTATATATATATATATATATATATATATATATAATCCTTTTTTCGTTTTGTGAAGTCACAGGCCCCACGAGGACGCTCGTATAAGCGCCACAGTATAATAAGGACATGCCTGTGTGACAGTAGTGAGATGCCTTTGAGCATCACGAAGACCAGCATTAAATATTCCAAAAAGCAAAAATATGCATACAACTGATGAGGTGCCGCTATCAGTCAAAAAACGCAGCATTGCTATTAGGCTGAAGAGACAACGCCCACTTTCAAGGGGACAGGGTCAGTCTAATGGCCTATCCAACCAGTGCAGAGCAACGAGGATCTTCTCTTTTTTTGGCAAAAAGACTGCAGTGTTCCATCCACAGCATATTAGGTGACCTGATGAACCCCCAGACAAGGTCTCTGAAAGGAGACAACAAAGTAGCCGCATTGGGAGAGTTATGCAGAGAGAGTGCTACTCAATGGCACTGTGAGAGAGATCAGAATTAGTGTAGTGGGCTGTAGAATTATTGTATCTATTTTCAACTACAGACTGTATATAAAGTAGACGCAGCGTGCATGACGTCATCCCATTGCTGTGAACAAATTCGGGTTGTGCCGCCGACTGTGCGCTGCCATTGTTGAAAGTACCCGTACATCCGGGACAAGGAGAGATAGAGACCTATACAGTATATGAGAGAGAGAGAGACACCCCACACGCGACTTCTTCCGGTGGTACTGTCCGTACACCGTTTGTGAAATGATGACCCCCTTCACATAATTAACCAAAAATTATCCCTGCAAATACATTAAAAAAATCAATTAGGAAATAGGTTAAAACAGGCTGCTAAGATTGGAATATTTGTATTGGAATTCCCATAGGCCTCGGTTTTGTGAAGGTTCTGTGATCACCATTTATGAACTCACACTAGGCATGAACGATTTGACAGACAAATAACCACCTTGTTTATGATAAATAGCATATTTTATATCTTTTTTTGACTGACCAAAATTGTTATAAGCAAACCACTAATCCAAAGTGACTCATAATGTCCTGAAGTGGTAAAACACAATAACACCGAGGTGAAATTACCTTAATTAACTTCTGAACAAACTGATTTAGAATCAATTAACCTTTCAACACCAACCTTTTTCACACCACCACACTGATCTTTCAATATATCTTAACATATCAGCTTTTTGTATTAACTAGAGAAGTGTTCATATTCTGAAAAAGTTGCATTTATTACATTTATTTATTTATTTAGCAGATGTGTTTTTCTAGGACTTGCTTGGCACTGAAAGAGTTAATTGTGCAGCCGTAATTCACACACTGTGCGTTGCTCTTTTCGTTATCTCACAGTGGTCGGCACAGATCACTGGCACTCCACACCAGAGAGGGGTGAGCGAGCGCCCCTCCCCAGCTATCTGCAGTGGGAGACAAAGGATATATTTTGTGGCATCCAGTGTGACGGGACAGATTATTGGGGAGTATATTATTCTGGCACGGAGGGCATACAGTGTGTTTGGGAACGGTGATAGTGAAACCCCCACCACACAAAAGACCCGACACGTCGACTCGATTCAGACTCAACAGAAGACTGAACATTCGACCCCTAACTTTTCTGTATTCATAACATGCCGCGAACGAGCAACAGAGAGAAGGGGGCGGGCGAGAGAGAAACAAAAGTAGCAAGATAAAGAGAGGGAACGAGTCAGAGAGAGAGCAACAGATGGAGACCGCAAAGAGAAAAGCAAAGAGAGAAATACAGATTCAGATGCAGCAAGAACGAGACGCCGAGGAAAAGAAACAACACAGGGTAAAGAAAAAGAAATATACAGACAGTAACAGAAAGCAAGAGCAAGAGATATACAGAGAAAAACAGAAAACTGAAGGAAAAAAATAAAATACGTTGAAGAAATTGCACAATGGACTACACAGGGGAATTTTTTGTTCCGCTTATTGCATTGAGTCCTATACCTGAGGAGCTTAGCGGGAATCCAGGCTTAATCCAGGCTTTGGCACCACAGTTGGGTACCAACAATTGGGCTAGCACCAAAATTGTGCTATATCACCATGGTAACAACAACAGGAAAGCATGTATTAGGCTTAGTGTGTAATGGTTAGGCACATTTTACTGAAATAACATTCTAAACAAATTGTCAATGTATAAAAATGCCTCCTGATTTTGAATTGAACTTGTGACCCAAAGTTAAATAAATCTTTGTTTATTGATTTGGACCATTTAGCCTCAGTAAGTGGCGTCCTACCAGAGCTGAGCTCCGTTCATGGAACCGTCCGTGGCTAACATGATCAACTTTCTCAAGCTAAGTTCAGTGAGATCACTGACACTCCCAAACATTTACAAACTTTTTTTTAAATGTGTGAGAGATGGGAGGAGGGTCGAGATTCAGGACCGAAGAGAGCTCTTGAAACACAAAGGCTGCGTCCATAATCGCTCCCGATCCCCGACTCACCCACCATATAGTGCACTCACTTATAGTGCACGCAACAGCAATGGCTGAGATTTCGGACAGAGTCGACGCAGTAAAAATTATTATAAAATATAATTACAAAAAAATATAATTATAAAACTCAACAATCATCACAAAAAGTCAGAGGTACTTACATTTATAACAATTAGCCATAGTCGGTTGCTATTTACTCCCACAGTGCCATTTTTTTTAAGCTTAGGTCATTTTTAAAACGTCTCGCAATGTATTATGGGTTATAGTGCTTTGTCTAGGGTACATCCGATACTCACAACTTTTTGTGGTGCATTGTGGGATACTTGGAGGGGTGGGGTACATGGAGAATTTGGACACCCCTAAATGGTGTGTGCCCCATATAGTGCACTATATAGGGGATAGGGAGCCGTTTCCGACACAGCCAAATAAACAGTACAGAGGGGACTCTAGCGATCCAATAGCTGTCCGTGGTCCTGAAATGACATGCCATGATATTACATTTATCTCATAGACTGTATATAAAGTAGACGCAGCGTGCATGACGTCATCCCATTGCTGTGAACGAATTCTGGTTGTGCCGCCGACTGCACGCTGCCATTGTTTAAAGTACCCGTATATCCGGGACAACGACAGAGTCAGAATGAATGGGATCCTATGGGAGCTGAAATAAAAAATATTACGCTAAATCTGAAGCATTTGTGAAATTATGACCCCCGCCCCCCCCACACACACACACACACACACAATTAACTGATAATTATCCCAGCAATATACATTAACAATCAATTAGGAAAGATCTTTAAACAGGTTAAAACAGGCTGCTAAGAGTGGAATAATTTTATTGGAATTTCCATAGGGCTTGGTTTTCTGAGACTAGGCTCCATCAGCCTGAGGCCCATACCAACCTGGAAGTAGGGAGTGTCCATTTTTATATACAGTCTATGATTTATCTACAATAAAAGACTATTGAGCTACGCTGACGTGCGTTGTGCATGTAGGGTGTGGCTATGTCGAGAGAGCCCAGAGAATGACTGTGTGGTAGACATAGAAAGACGAGCATGAAGCACATTTTGCACTAGCGTTCCTGCCGCCCGAGGGAGCCAATTCAAATGCATGGCTTTGGTTCAGCAGTGTTCCCACACTCGGCCATATATTCACATTAACAACGATAATGCGCCAAAAAATGCATTTCAATCCTGCCTCATCATGACATATTTCTAAAGTTCAGCCTCAGGAGCCCCTCACACACACACAGAACAAGTGCACCCAATAGGCACACACACAATTTGAAAATCAAGCGACTAAAAGCATCAATTATTTAAAGTTTTTAAATAATGTCAAAAAATCCATGTGTCAGCAGTAGAAGAATAAATTTGCATGTGATCTATAAACACCATTACATCGTGTGGTAATCAATTCTCAAGTCAGGAAATCAGCCATCACAATCATAATACATACAGTAGGCCTAACACAAAAACACACCGTTGGGTTAGAGTTCAGATGGCGGAGCTTGTGTGTGTGTGTACACCACAATCCACTGGATGTGTGCGCGCGTGTGCGCGCGTGTGCATGCGTGCACGCGGCGGGATTTGCAAGGTCTCTGTAACGACTTGAATATATCATTTATATTGTCAATACGGACCATTTCTACCACCTATCTACTTTTTGTTTGTTCACGTTTAAATTGAGGTGTGTATCAACAGTGCACATTTGATGCAAGTGTCAACCTTCGGTCGTGTCCACGAATGCTCAGATGTGCGTGCGTGATTGCGCGCACACTTGTGCAGGTGCACCAGAGGCCGCTTCTACTACGCCCAATGAGCTCATCCCAAGGACGCATCACATTGGTTGCAATGCGTTTTGGAAGCGGACTCGAACGTGATCGCTCGTCCCTTATACTGGTTCTTTCTCAATAGGGCTGATGTAACGGCTCGTCTTTGGCTTAGCGATGGCACAAGTTACAGCCTGATTAGTAACTTTCATTTGTTTTGAATTGATTCTGCTTGTGTGTCTGTGTGTGCATGTGTGAATGCGTGACTGCAAGTGTTAGGAACTATGTCAAGTAAATAGCCAAGATAACAACACAATTTGTGTGTTTTGTCCTTGCTGAAGGTTCGTGACCATTTAAACCAACACACACCCAACACACACTGCAAATCAAATGACATAACTTCAGCAGAAAATTGTATTTAACAGGCCTATCTGACGCTTCTGACCTACTAATGAAGTACATTTATATAATATTTATTTGTTTTTTAATGTTTTAATGTCAGAACAACACAATGTCACAAATGAGTGTAGCCCTGAGCAGTCCTAAACAAATGTTTAGCCTTATGTATATTTTCTGATCAATTACCACAAAAAAAAACGCTGTTAATTAATTTAGACCGCTGCCGGCAGTAGGCAGGGTCAAACAGGGCACAAGTTACAACATGAGCCAATTAAAAACACAAGTGGTGTTTCACATTTTATAATAACTAGTCTTGGGGGCAGGCGTAGACTTAACAGTATGCACAATGTACTAAGTTGTTGCCTTCAAGTCACTGCTGTTCTTCCATGCTTCCATTCATCTTTAAAGCTGTAACCTGTGCGTGTCGGGCAAGCTAAAGTACCATATTTTAATCGAAGCACTTGATTTTATTATATTTATCAATCTAATTTTACTGTGTGTCCTCAGATTCAGGACAGACGGTGGTTGCCTGTCGCTTGTCAAGAAATGTCATTTTTAAAACCGTCACAACAGAGGTGTCGGGTGGGGTGCCATCACTAGTGTAAAAAGGGGAGGAGGAAGAGAATGCTTCTGTGATGTACGCTGTCACACAGAGGAGGAGAGAAGGAAAAAAACAGAGAGGGAGAAACGTATGCAGTGCAGACTACACAAGTTAACTTTGTACATTTTCAATGTAATTCCTGTGCTGAACAGCTGTGCGTTCCGCTGCGACAAGCAACAAAAGTTCAGGACCTCGGCCACAAGGCAGAACACAATGGCACCACAATGCCATTCTCTCCAAACACGGGTAAATCAAATCAAACTTTGAACCAGGGCTTGAAAACTGAATTATTGTCAAAACGTTCCGAACGGTTCAGTCAGGCCTATGTTTAGCGTTTTCGTTCTCGGAACGTTCCGCCATCAAAATATTAGATATAGCTTATACAGAATGTATTTGGTGGTCTTTCAAACTTCAGTGTAACTGTATTCACGCCATTACAGTCACTTCCTCGTCTCTGCACAAGATGGAGCCCCATGGGGCTTGATGACTGACATGACTGACTGGATGCGCAACCGGAAATAGTCTCCCAGACAAAGGATATGTTAAAATTTATTGAGGACAGACAAAAAACGTTTTTAACCGGTTTTGTGGATTACATAATGTTCCGGAACAGTTGAAATCTTTTTTCGTTTCCGTTTCCGCTCCTCGTAAAACTTAAAACTTCAAATCTGATAGTAGTAATAGTAATAGTAATAGTCGTAGTAGTAGTAGTAGTAGTAGTAGTAGTAGTAGTAGTAGTAGTAGTAGTACTGGTAGTACTTTGTGACAACTGTATATTTTCTTTTTGGCTGGCTTGTAGCACTCTGTCTGAACTCACAGCAATAAATACGATAAAATATACAACCTTGCAGCATATACTGTGGAGGATCTGGTGTAGCAGCTCATGGCATGGTATGGTACGGCTTGTTTCTCTCATCCCCGAGGGGGAACATGTTTTGCCACCAGAGCGAATACAGTTACACAGCCAAATAACAACAGCATACAGGGCTTAACACAAGCCGACACAGGAGCATACAGCACAGCAGTACATACAGTAGAAGAGAGAAGAACAGGAATATGGATAGCATCCTCAAGGACAGAGCTAGCAATGTTCATTAAAAGAAAAATAACCACAATGCAAGTGAATTCAAGTATCCACAATTCCTAAAACTCACTGGGAAAATAAACATTCTATTAAAACATGCTCATAGCAAAAGGAAATGCTTGAAATACAACAATACGCAACACATGTAATGCAAGAAATGCATCAACATTATTGTTGTTAAGTGAATGAAGAAAATGCACACAGGCATGACATATGACATTGAAAGATAGGTGTGTAACAGGTGAGTGCGCAAAAAATAAAGTCTTGACTTCTTCCTACTCCTTTTGAACACGTCAAAGACTCTCGGGTTAATTATAATTTTGAGTTATACTCTTTACTTAGAGATATACTTTGGCTCTCACATCTCATTCTGATTTTGACCCACAGCTTTGCTGGTTAGATTTTCTTTGTGTTCTTTTTATTTATTATTTTGGTATATTTTGTTTCAAATGCCTCTAATTTGCTTGACATGTTCAAATAAACATCAAATCATTAATTCAAAGAAACAATATTTTTAAAAAGTGCAATATAAAAAATATCGCCAACCGCGACAGTGAGACTAATCCAACAATAGCAACAATGCTTCAACACGATAATTTGTAAAACAATCGTTTAAGAATGCATTAAAGCAGCCATAATAGCACTGAGCTGGTAGTCACATCAGCCCAAAGTGAAGTTATACCGCATGGCTTTAACCTCATTTCGAACCAAAACTAGCAGTAACGAAAAGTACAGTCTTAAAAGATATGGCCCCATCTGGTCGATCAAACCTGTGCCCAGAGCCAGTAATCAAAACACGCTGATGGAGGCAATAAATGCTGCTGAGACAATATCAACACATGGTCTTGACCAATCACCTGATACCACACCAAGATCCTTGGAAGATAAAGACATACTTTGTGTTGCTGTTGCTGTTGTTGCTGGCAGTACTACTACTACTACTTCTACTACTACTACTGCATGGCTAGCCCTTAGGGTTGAGTTGTCGTCACTCAAGAGATGCAAATTGATGTAAGGGATCTTTAAAAAAAACATGTTTGAGAAATCAACGTTCAGTGAAAGACACTGCCTACTCACCCATTAATTTTGTAGTAGCAGGATCACAGCCAAAGATGTAGCTCAAATGAGGACACAATGAGTCCTCGTAAGGTCTAGTCAAGTTTTAGGATTCTCCATATTTTCTAAGAAACATGAACACCCTATTCTTCCGAAAAGTGATTTTGTTACAGTAGTAACCTCATAAGTTACATAACCAATGTGTACCTCACAAGTATTGAGCCGATATCGACTCCAATGCGAGTGTCAGAAATATTATAGTTATGCATAAAGAATATATTTACATATATTTATATATTGAACTTGCCAGCTTGTGATCGCCTTTGTGTGAAATGTGTGACGGAATGAAATAACCCCCCCCGTTTTCACATGGCTCACTAATTATTAGCCTTGTGAATAGTTAGACATCTAGCAATACGAGTTGTATTCAGTGTGGGCAACGCGTCCAAGTATTTGTTTTTCTTCATCATTTATAATAAGGATAATTTACTTAATGGTACATTTGTAATAAGCATAATTATTACAACATCATTTGTTTTCATTATATTCAATCCATTTCGGAAAGGTACATTAAAGTGCCCGAATGTGTTGTTCAACTGAAATAGTGCTGTGCTGCGACTCTTTCTATAACATGGAACTCAGTAAAGCTTAGCTTGATTGATAAAACAGGTCGTGCACCAGGTTTATTCCCTATAGGCCTGTATTTCTACCAATCTAAAACTTAGGTGGACTTTTACTCTTTGAGCCCGCACGATTAACCTTTGGTTAATCAAATGAATGGATCAGTGCCTTTAACATATGGCCTTCTAAAACAGCCCACAGCCATTAGGAAAAAAACCCAGCCTTAATCAACCTGTGTTTGGGTCTAATCACCACCAAATACACATGGAAATCCAAATTCCTCCAGTCTTACTCTGACTAATGTTGCTTCAATTTCCCTGGGGGAGTTGGGAGCGTATTGATTAGCTTACTGCAAGGAGATACTGACCAAAAAAACACATCTTATATTATTGGATTGTGTGTTGGTCTGGAATAAGCAATGACATGGACAAAGGGAATAAAGAGTTTAAACTAAAACATGGAGATGTTTCACTAGAAAGCATGGGAGAGAGCACACACCTGCCTGTCACACTGGGCCGGCCGATTGGCAAATAATATGAAAACCAGGGCACAGACTCTTGAGGATGTTAGTGGCGCTGATCTCAATAAAATTGCATGAAAAAGGGTGAAATTGCATTTTTACAGGTAGCTCAGACGGATAGGCAGAGCGCTGCAAAGCACTTGTCGCTGCAAGTCGTGGGTTCACCTCCCTCCACCAACAGCTTTCCAGCAAATGGGTGAAATGGGCGACAAAAAAAAAACTAAAATTGTGCGTTCCTTTCAAGCCATTTTAAGAGATTCATCTAAAAATCCATCATGGCCGTTTTGTGCAGCTCACTGATAAACAATGGACGGAGTGAGATAGAGACAGATCAATCAAACATCAGTAAATAACTCAGCTGAATGGAGTTATTGAAGTACATACAAACAGATCCTCCGCCGCTGTGGTGTGCATTCAGCAACGTCCCGTCGGATGCTGACAATTATTACAAACACTGGGCCAGGAGAAATAATCTGTCACACAGATCTCACCTTTTCATTTTCTAAACGTTTCAAGGACACGCCGAACAATCCCGCTAAATTCCAACATGACTCTTTGTAGCCTGGCGTCACCAGACAAATGCAAGTTCTCATCAAAGCTTGGCCTATGCGATCTTCTAAATCAGTCGTCTGGACACCATATAATTAGAAGACCTAACCGCTAAAAAAAAAAAAAAACAGTCCAAACGATCGCCAACCAATCGCAGTGCAGTATGCTTGGGGTGAACCGAGGTGGTGGACGTGGCGCCTTAAGCAGGCTCAGATCACCCCGATCTCTTTAGATTGGGAGGCTGATTTTGTGATGCCCCATGCAGAGACCCAGGCTCAGGCAGGCACAAACACACATTTGTGTGTTAATGCCATGCTAGATTCCTAGTATCTTTCAAGCTCGCTAACCAACAACACAAACAGCCTCCAGCAAAGGTTTACTGACTGCATAAAAACCCGGTTGAAAGTTAAAAATATTCCCCCTAATGCAATTACACCTTCTTCAAGGTGGGATATGACTGCAGATGCTCATATGACAGATATAGCACATAATCAGGAAAAAATAATAAAAGTGAAATGAATACGCTGCTAACAACATACAATTAACACTGGAACACGGTGGGCCCATTCAACCACAATGGGACTTTCATTTCATCATTCTAACGCTGCCGGGGCAGCACGCGTGCAGGCGAACAAATCAAGCGCCCACCCCCATGCTGCTAATGGTAAGTGGATATTTGGCAATCTCTCCAGGCACGAGGCGAGCGAGCCTGTATCCCATAAGGGAATATGCTGTCATCACTTAGGAATGCCTGTCTCCTGAATTATAAAATATTACAACCCGGCGTTGAAGAGAACGAGAGAGAGAATTACATCATCCATTGAGAAAAGCAAAACTCGACAAAAAAAAAATGCTACTTTTATTCACCACGTTTGCATATACAAGCAATAAATCATGGAATTTCGGATTGGACTTGAGTAGACTGTGTATGTTGAATGGATACAGGTCGTTTAGTCCAAAACTCGTTTTGGCTACGGGTTAACCCTAAGCCTAAACCTAACCTCTACCTTAACCCCTTCCCAGAACCCCAAATCCTGACTTTTGTGACGAAACAACTTGCTTCCACGGTAAACACATAATTGTCCGTGTTATAGTCAGTGGCGACCTAATAGATATTTACGATCATATCTAGTTTGATGTTCAATGACTGACCAGGGAATAGCAATAGAATCAGGGATCGGATTTTTAGCCGATCCGATCCCCGATACCGAGTCCAGATACAGAGTTCTGATCCTGCAAAAATTACCCAAACTGTTTGGCACAATTGTAAATTTCAATAAGAAGTAAATAAAGTAAAGTAAATAAACAGTCATTTGGCTCCCCGACTCATTTACCGATCCTGATCAGGACAAAATCACGAGTCCCGATCCATGGAAAAAAGTCTGATCGGCCCTCGGTCACCGATCCGAGGATCGGATCGGTGCACCTCACCCTGCCTTGCCCCTTTAGCACAACTAATTACAGCATGAGAAACTCATCCAACTCTTAAAGAAACACAGCAGCCCTGCCACCAGATCCTCGCCAGTTGGGAGTGCCGACGGACAAACCGGCAGAAAAGAATGTGCCTGACACACAGATCCATCACTACAGCATCCTTCAGTACGACAGACATATGTTTCTATAAAAATCATTGAAAAGGATTTCATAATCCCCAAACATGCCAAGCACCCAAAGCAGCAACCACGCTCAACATACAACATCCAACTGAGCATAATTTCATTATAGTGAATGAATGTGTTCTTAGGGTGGGAAACGATTAATGCACCAGTCGATTCATCAAATATAATCATGAAAATGTAATCTTTTATGACAAATACTGTGGCTTATAGAATTTAAATAATCCGATGCATAGGAATAATTGTGATTCTCACCAGTCCCATCTTAAGCAGGCCAAATAATATAACAATACCTATTTTTTTTTACCTGGGTACCTGTGAACTAAATCAGAGCCACCATACATGTGCTGGATGCGGCTGTCTTACTGACTGGGCACAGAGCAAGTACATAAAATAACATTTTAGAGTTGTAGTCAACCAAAATATTGTTATTGGGTTAGTCGATAGTAGTGATGAATCATCCCCGCCCTAATGTGTACAGAACATGGGCGTCTTCCGTACTGACTTGAATAGCAAGAGAAAGTGTGGAGTTGGTTTTATGCCCAGGCAGTGTAAGATGCACATCATCATGCCAATAATAAACTTTTGGATTTGATGAGAAAGAGAGAGAGAGAGAGAGAGAGAGAGAGAGAGAGAGAGAGAGAGAGAGAGTGAGAGGGAGAGAGAGAGAGAAAACAGCGGAGAGATCGATGTGTCTCGCAGGGCGACTGTGTGGGCTTGGTGATGGATGGAGGGACGGCTGGCTCTCACCTCATTAGTGTTCCAGCGATGTCTCTCCTTGGGCAGCGACAAGCATTTTGGTAGACATTCAAGAAGCTTTTTGGGCAGGTAAATTTTCAAATGTCCATGTTCATCTGGGTGACACACACAGACACAAACACACAGAAGATGGAGTTAGCGTTACGCAGGTGCACATATTCGCTGTCATCCACTACATGACCCTATTTTCTTCAAGAGGCGGAAGATTGGAGGCGTGCTATCAATGTGTTGCCAGCTAAACACAAGCTAAAACACACTGTGGCTGCAACTAACGATTATTTTGATAATCGATTAATCAGCCATTTCTACTGACGATTAATCGGTTCATTTTTCATTTCAAATTCAAACGATTATTAGGGTTAATTATTATGATTATGAAACTTTATTACTAAAAGTTTGCAATATAAACTTTTTGCTGTTTCGCCATCTTCACATATTGCCATTTTTTAATGGAAATATTAAATGTAAGCCTACTCTTTCATACCAACTTATAACAGGGGTTGGAGAATGGGCGGGGCCATGACACTGGGAAGGGAGATTGGCATTGGGAACAACAGATATTCAACACGTTTGAGCGGAGATTGGGCCCCAACAAGGAAGCGATTAATCGCTGCCGATTAACCGATTATCAAATTAGTTGCCGATTATTTCAGCAATCGACTAATCGGTTTCAGCTCTAAAACACACACAAAACCAATATGACAAACCATTCAGACGTGTGTGAACTAGAGATGTCAAAATTTGGTTAATGCATTTTTTTGATTAATCATTAATTGTATTGACAAATTAATTAACTTTTTTTAGACTTAACTCATCCAGTGCGTTTTCAAAGGGTTTTTTCAACATGTGAATAGTTTTTCAAGACACATAGAAAATTAAGTTCTGTGTCCTGGCAAACAAAACTTCGGACTCTCTCTTTATCATCAGAAAAAAAGCACTTCTGTCTACCTGTTTCCAGAACAGGGGTGGGTATCACTTCTGTCTACCTGTTTCCAGAACAGGGGTGGGTATCACTTCTGTCTACCTGTTTCCAGAACAGGGTATCACTAAAAACTGCCGATTTCTCACAAAATCTCAACTAAATGCGGGTGAAGTACTGAGGGTGGCTGCTAGGTGGCAGGTTATGTCGTCTCTATAAGCTCTCTTTATATGCCCTGACAGGGTGTGATGGCGCCCTCTGGCCTTCATTTATTTATTCATTTATTTATTGCCAAAAACCCAAAGACGAAACAACGTATTTGGGAATACACAGGTGTGTGTGTGTGTGTGTGTGTGTGTGTGTGTGTGTGATTACATTTGAATCACATTTCCTAGTATACATTTGCAATCACGCAAACTATTTGCCACAATATCTGTAGAGCAACAATCTCCAAGTCACAATGAATCTCAACATGCCAAAAACTTGAATATGAAAGTTATCC
>OMKY01214268.1:0-13958 GCA_900302395.1 Bregmaceros cantori | reverse complement strand
CTCTTACACAAGGTAAGTGGCAGTAATCTGTCTTCACACTTCACAACTGTCTAACACGTCAACCTGCTCGTCGTGGAATCGAAATAATCAATGAGTGCTAGGCACCCAGGTGCCTTTATAGCCTCATTAGGCCACCTCCACAGGTGGTGTGTCTTAAAGAATTATCCACGTCACCTGACCCACGTGGGGTCAGTTCCCGTACATATGGAATATGTAACTGGCTGGAGAGATAGTCTCTGATACGATAGAGAACATAGTTTTTTCAGGCATAATTTCACCAGGCTAACTCCAGGCAGTGACACTGTAGCTCAGTTGGTTGCGCGACGATTCCAACGAGTGTGGGATTGAAGACTGAAAGGTTTGGTGGTTAGATCCGGGCTCCAGCAGTCCCTATGTCTGATTGTCTTTGGGCAAGACACTGAACATCAACTTACTCCATGAGTCATGGTTGAGTGCCTTTCATGGTGTGTGATTGTGTACATCATTTCGTTATTGGGAAGTATTCAAAATCAAGATTAGAAAAAGCCAGTTTGCTGCAACTAGCTTATTGTATTTCCATTATTTTCATCCAAAGATTACAAAACAATATCTACATATTCTTATATCATTATTATTAGCTTATTCTGATTCTACTGCAGCTCATATCTTCAACACTTCTGACCAATCACAATTCCTGCTGACTTCAAGACTAGGAACCGGCCGACTGGGATCAGTCGAATGGTAAGATGGTTGTTTTCACGTTTGGGTTACTTGAGAGATTCTGTAAATGTTCCTTCTTAATCTTCAACTGAACTTCTAATTATTCTTCAACTATTTGCCCTTCTCGGGCAGTGATGATCATCACCTAAAACCTTGGGCTCGATGACCTAATTAATAGGGAAATTGTTATTTTCACCCCAATCATTATTCCATGTGAGGCACATGCAGAAATCGATAATTATGCAGTTTAATTCAATCATAATTTGCGGATGTTATCGTGTCATTCCATAACATTAAACTATATATTAAAACCTTTATCGAGCAGTGCCAATTAGAACACCTCAAGGTTATTACAAAGTGGAGTATCAGTCAATTACGTAATTGCTTTCTTTTTTATCTCTCTGCTTGTCTATGACAGCGCTGGGCAATTTATGCCGACATTAACAACGTCCCTGGAGTGAGGAGAGGGTAGCAGGGGGGCGATGAGAGAGCCGCCGGAAACTGCTGATGTCATCAACATTCCATTCGTGGTGCCCTCGGACCCCGCACCGCGAGGGTGGGGGACGTCGTTTCCCGCACGTAGCGCACACATCGACTGGACATTCACTGAGGGGTTTGTGATGTGACAGTCACAACCGAGTCGGTTTTCGTGAATCAATGAAGCTCAGTTCAACCAGCTTTCACAGTAACAAGCAGAGGTCTAGCAAGCCAGAAAACATATAGCTGAATACATATTCCTATCCTACCCTCGATCCTACCCCCCTAACCCCTAACCCTAACCAAACCCTAACAAAATAATCAAATGATTTTTGTGATTAGAACTTTACATCACGGCAAACAACACGCCAACATCAACGTCGGAATTGCGGGGTCACAACCACACGGCGTCATCCTTCTGGAGAAGGATGGCCCATGTTGGTGCACATTCTGCTAATAGCGCAGGTAAAAATGAAGAACAATTTTGGAGTGAGAAAAGACACCTCATAGAGGATGCTACATGCTGAGTTTTACATGTGGTACGTGACTTTCATCAATACATCCTATCCGTGAGCCGACTCATTAAAATCTAAGCGGAATTCCCATCAATACTTTGGAAGTGTGTGTGTGTGTCTGTGTGGCAGATGGGGAGGTAGATTGTTGTGTTAGAGATGCAGATAGCCGTTTTACTGGCCGTATATCACCCCGGAAGGTTGTAGTAATAAAGGATTACGGATGAAGAAGCTTTAACGGGCCGTACATCACTACCCGTCCCTCACTCTGGCCACTGTGCCCGGCGCTGGCACCGGAGATGCCTTTTGCTGGCTGCCAATGCAGATAAAGAGCAGGGAGGGAGGCCGACAACAGAGAAATGGGCAGGGGGGCGGAGGGGGAGAGAGCAAGATTATCGCTCTGTAATCCAATTAATGTTTTTAATAGGCTCTTAATACAGTCGTCCTACCCCTCCCACACACAGACACACACACTCATTACGACTACCCAGTTGACCATCAAAAGGCAGTGCAGTGTAAGTTAGACGCCTGTGTACAGATACTATACGACCAATTATATTGGTTATACTTTCGGAAGTGTGATTATACATGAAATCAGTTCCGAAGACCCAACAAGAGAAGTATGTGAAAATAAATACAGATACAGTATCAAGGACCGCTAATAGGCTGACGCCACATTGTAAACAAGACAGAACATGAATATTAAAAGCTGGTGTTTGCAAATGTCTTTGCCTTCGCATATGAAAAGCATTTTCAAGATGTTGCGGAAGTGTAACTGAGAGAGTCACACTTCTGCTATCCTGTCCCATCATGGGAGGTCCCCTCCCACCGGCTATAAATCAGTGATACTTCCTGACATGAGGTCAGTGGCGTAGCTAGAATATTTTTAGTACAGTTGCTTAGGGGTTGCTTAACATTTTTAAGGGGTTGCTGGACATTTTACTACAAAAGTTATTAAAAAGGTCATACATATCGATATCATTTAGAGAGAGCAAATTAGACACCAAATTGAACAAAATGTAACTTAAGCGGCAAGGCACTAGAGAGAAGCGGTGGGTCGCGGCTCGGTAGTCAATCGAAATGTATGTCACAACGCCACGCCGTTTGTGTCGTCTGTCTCTAGAGGCAACATCTCCACCTATCCCCGTATGGCTAAGGTTGGCTGCCATATATTTGGGCTTGGTCACATTTTCAGTCTGTGTCTGGCTCTGACTCGGTAATCAGGGACAACACCCCATTGCTCCGTTCTCAAGATGGGATCCCTGACTGCCCCCATTCCCATTCTCACATCACAATGGGTGGGCTGGTCTTGGTAGAAAGGCCAAGGCCAAGAACAGCCCTGCCACCAGATGTTGATCCGGATGGCGCCGACAAGGACAAATAACTTTGTCCTTGTGGCAAACAGGCTCCAAATTAAATTAATTGAAATCAAACTAAATTGTAATTTTGGGGACTGGCCCTATGGCGCAGTGGGTTAAGACCGCTGCTCCAAGCCAACCCCATAATTTGTGATTTAAATGACAGCACATGCAGCGCCGTGAGATTGCTTCCCCTCATGGTCATATACTCGATGTCCGCTTGTCTCCACTCTCTCATCCCTCACACACCAATGCTGTCAATAAAAAAAGTAAAATGGGGCTTCTGCCGGGAAAAAATGAGTAAAATAAATAAACTGCCATTTATTTTATCTCTCCAAAACGTACCTTGAAAATGTCATCCGAACCTGTCCATTGATAATGTGAGGAGACAATAGAAAGGGACAAGTAGAGAAACAAATAGACTGATAAAAAGGTGGAGGGAAATACTTTGTTGTGAACCACAACCACATTATCAGAGCTGTCACCCAGTCTTCCTGACAGGCTGGTTTGCCTCGTCGCGGCACCTCATCCACCAACCTCTCTCCTCACACACCCCAACCAAGCCTCCCCACAAACAGACACACCTCCCCTCCCCGAGGGGGTCAAGGTGTGACCCCTCACCTGCCTCCCTAACCCAAACCCCCTCCCCCCCGGCTCCCTGCCAGTGGTTTTGAATCCCGAAGTCAAAAGGTCACGCCGTCGGCTGTTCTGTAGAAGCTCAGCGATGTTCCTCAAAACATCACTGGAGGCCACCACCGCAGTGGAACTCTAATGACTCCAAAGTCGCTGTGTGTGTGTCTGTAATTTGGGCGTGGTGCATCCAGTTCCCACGCCGCACTGATAATTGCCATGGTAATGCTGGTCTGAAATAGGGATTGTGCGAGGACAAGACGGATAAATACTCAGTGGCTGTGTCCGAAAATTCTCCCTATTCCCTATATAGTGCACTATATAGGGTGCCCACTATGTTGTATGGGTATCCGAATACTCCTATATAGTGCACTCAAAATATCCCACAATGCACTGCGAAAAGTAGTGAACTTCGGTGGTGGATGGTGGCGGGAGTGAACAGCAACCGACCGAGACTAATAGTTAAAAAATTACGGATGACGGTAGTTTTGTAATGTTATATAGCAAGTGACGTCACTGCTGGACGGCGGCCATTACTACTGTAGTGTCCAAAATCTTGGTAATTACTGCTGAGTGGACTGTAGTGAGCGCACTATGTACGGAATAGAGGATAGGGAGCGATTTCAGACATACACACTGTGTGTGGCAAGGAAGTCTAAAGTAGTTTTACCTCAAATAGCCCTGCATACTAAAAATATTACCCATGGAATCATTCATCAATTTCCTCCACAGGTTTCACTAACATCTGTTCATTAACACAGGCAGAAGACAAACACTGCCTGTATCACAAATTACTCCCTCTTTCCTATGGAGTGCACTATATGGGGCGCAAGTCATTTTGTAGCGGTGTCCAAGTACTCCAGCTACCCAATATAAGTGCACTCAAAGTATCCCACAATGCACCACAGAAGCATTGAGCATTGATGTACCCTAGACCAAGCAATATAACCCATAATGCATTGCGAGGCGCATTAAAAATTACCTAAGTTACAAAGACATGGATGTCAGGAGTCAATAGATACCGGCTACGGCAAATCCCAGTTGAGCCTGCCACGTCTCTCTAGAACTTCTTGCTTATTGAAATATCTCGGGAAAGTTCCAAAGCTCATCTAAAAACTCACCTTTTTATCCCTGTCCTTTTGCTGTTAACTGGTTCCCTTCCCTGTTTATGTTTCCCGTTTATCTCTAAAACAACCTTGACTTCCTTGGAAGGTGCTAGAAAGATATAAGCTATTAATATTAATATAAAAAAAAAACAAAGCAATATTTTGTGAAAATTGATAATGAAATGAATCATTAATGGAAGATCGCTGTTTGTGAATACGCATGAATAGGGTACCACACACTCCAAAAACGGTTAGACGACCAGTCCTGTTCCAAAACAAAGCACCGTTTGTAGGTAGATCTCAGGCGTGGCCCAAGTTATAGCCACAATCCACTCCCTATACTTTCTGAGGGGTCAATTGCAGGGAGAGACTTTTTGCCTGCGGGGAGGATTATTAAACTTATTGAAGTACATCCCATCCAACCAGACAAGTGTTTGGTGACATAATGGAAATGCGACAGGCGGGGGCCGACAGCATCTCAATTATGGTGTGGTTTTACATTGACTCATTGGACGCGACACACTTCAAAGTATGCAAGCGCTCAGGTGTGAACGGTGCCAACCGTTGAATACTAATCAGGGACAGCTCGTCAAGTATGCCAGCCGGAGAGCCGCGCGAGTCAGCCGAGCTATAGAGCGCGGCCCGAGCAATCAGACGACAATATCACTGTTGTTATTGCCGCGGCATGATGAAGCAATTCTTGAGAGGAAGGTGCACGTGCAAAATGTGCACGCACAAACACACACACACATTCTGAGCCAGACAAAGACACAACACTCTCTTCGTCACCCTTGAGATTGTCAAACTGTACGACTGTAATCGCTTCAAAAAAGCCTGCAAGGGAAAACATAATTAATGTGATAATGATTTCTCTCTCCGTGCTCCTCCCCCCCCTTCTCAGTTTCTTTCTCAGAATTTCCTCGCTGTCTCTGCCTCTTTCTCTCCGTCTCTCTCCGCACCCGTCTCTCTTTCCCCTCCCTATCTATCTCTCTACCTCGCACTTTCTCTTTGTGTCTCTCTTTCTCTCTGTGCCGCTGTCTGCCTCTCTCGGTGCCTCTCTTTCCCTCTTTCTCCCTCCCTCCATCCCTCGGCCCAAATGAGTGAATGAGCTTTGGCAGGGCTGTCTTTCTTTTTTTCCCCCATCGCTATTTCTTGCTCATTTCCGCTCTGTCACTGAGGATGCACAGATGCCCATAATGTACAGCTAACAAAGTGGAAACGGACATTGAGACAGAGAGAGGGAGAAAGAGAGAGAGAGACAGAGAGAGAGAGAGAGAGAGAGAAGGTGGGTCGGAAGAGAGTGTGGGTGGACTTTAATACCAATGAAAGTATGAGAGACAAACAAAACATATTTTAAAGGATGGCTTTGATGTTAAAGAATCAATGGGAAGGGTGGGCGGTGGGGTGGGGGGGACATCAAGAATGACTTACGCAGTAAATGGATGAGGAGACAGAGAACGAGCACCAGGGGGAGATGGCACAGATGTGTGGTGCTGACAGACGTGGTCACAGGGTGTGTAGGGGCTGTGGGGGCGAGCGTTGAACCAGGTTGACGGATGGGGAGAGAGAGAGCGAGAGAGAGAGAGAGAGAGAGAGAAAGAGAGAAAGAGTGAGTGAGTGAAGAGAGAGGAAGAGTGAGAGGAGACAGAGGCATAGCCAAGCATTCATCCCTTTTAATTAAAAGTCATAAATCTATGATTAGTCATCCATGCTGCCAAATGATTCTACACTTCCGCCTCACCTCTCCTGCTCGCTCGTCCTCGAACACTTCTCGTCCATCTGTACTTCCACCTGTGTAAGTACCATACCATTTTTTTTCAAAACATTTGCGTGCACTCATAGTTGGTGAGAGACAGACTACTTGCAATCAGGTAAAACTAATCAGATTACAAAATAAATAGTATGTACCGTCCCTTACAGAATCATGCATTGCCTTACAACATCATGCAATGAAAATCTAGGCCATTGCCGTAACTTGGAAATGTGCATGCACATGCACAGTCATATTGAGCACCATTTTTCACCAAAACTAAGAGTTGTAATTAAAAGTAATTAAATGTAATCTGTTACTACACGTTCACTTTTTAATGTGGTGAAGTTACTGTTTTGGTTACAGACACATTCATCAGCCTGGGTCTGTATTCCCACCTAGACATTACCATTTACAAACAAGTATGAATCATGGTTACGTATCATATAATTTCCTGTGAATGAAAATGCTGAATTCAGAATTTATAAATAAATATATTGTAACTAATTTGTCTGGGATGTTGCAGGGGCATTGGAACCAAAATCCTCTCTTGTACTACAATGTCTGTGGACCGCTGGGAAAATACTACCCAAAAGTACCACAATTACATCACTAGTTCTTTAATTGTTCCAGTGTCTGTAGCATGGACTTGCGGTGGCGGAGGGATTTCTGGGTATCTGTCATTGTGATGCGTCTAAATGTGCATCAGAATAGGTTTATGGGAACATTCCTAACGAGCGAGAGAGGGAGAGAAGCGAACGTGCAAACTGGAAGAGGGAGACAATGAGTGGAGGAGGCAGCATGAGGCAATATAGCAAGAAAAGGGCCATGGGATAGAGCGATGGAGAGATAGCGAGAGGGCGATTGAGAGATAGTGAGAGACAAAAAGAAAAGAAGGAGACAACGACAGTCTGACACTAATCAAGGCACGGTTCTTTTTCTTTCTTTTCTTGAAGCGCCGGAGTGTTTGTGTGTGCGTGTGTGCGTTTTATGTGTTTTCACTCATAGCCGACAGATTGTTCCCCGAGATTGCCTTGACTTGCATTCATAATACATAAAACCCATGTGGGTCTTACTTACTTACAAGTCTTAAGTTCAAAGTTCTGCACGTTTGAAGAGCTGCACACACTCCACTGCGATTCCACTGGTCGACGTCCAAAATGTGTTCAGGGAACCATCACCATTGGATACCAGCGATTTACAGTCGAAGACAACATCGACCACAGCCCGAGTTCCTTTTTTGTTGTTGGGTGAAACAGAGTGTATTGTTTAGTCCATTTCTCCTTCCGTATATGATGGATATTATCTGTAAGTTGGCCGACCAACTTCAATCATGCACACACATACACACACACGCAGACACACACACAGAAAAGAAAGATCTGTATTTATATTGGGCTTCTCTATCACATATGATGGTACTCAAAGAACTTTCCAGAGACCACGACCCATTGGGAGACAATTTGGGACTCATTGTCTTGCACATCTTGGCATGGAGACTGTCGGAGCCAGGATTCGAACTACCAGCCTTTCAGGCCTTAACCCTCCAGTCATTCAAGCACCCGTTCAACCAACTGAGCCACAGCTACGCCTGGTGTGTGCATGGGTCTCTGCACTGCACTGTAGCCCTGCCGAGTTTCGGATTGCCAACATTTATGAACAAAGATACTTCTACAAAAAGTATCAAGATCCATTGGATGTGTGCACAATCTACACACAAAGATACACACTGACAGAGAAAGAGACTTGCCACGGTGGAAAATGTATGACTTCTTTGTTTTTCATCGAGCCACGGTTTGGGTGGAGTTTGGTAGCATAACTTACATTGTGTGTCGCTGGCCGTGGAGCTCCAGCATTGTTGATTGTAAACGCCAACGTGAATTAGGCGGCCGGCAATTAAGGGCTTTCCTGCCATTGTCTGCGCTGGGTCTCTCTCATGGGCCGGTGTAAAGCAAACAATGCAGACTTGCACAGAACTCTCCAGAACAATCCAATGGATATAGCAAGAATGAGTGCATGCAGAAGGGGCTTTGGAAATGGTGAACTGTGGCCCCACTACAGCCTTAACCTGAATATTGGGTTTATGACAAAAAATGCTGCACAACAAAGGGTATTTCTTCTTATTATTAATTTTATATTTTTGTATTCTATTAATACATTTACAACCAAATAATAGAAATAAGAAAAAAAGAAAAGCATAAGATGCGCCTAACCCACCCATGTCACAATTCTCGAACAAAGTACTACATGTTGGAATGCCAAGGGGGTACATGTGCAAACAGATAGTTTAAATACATACGTTAGTGAGAATTATATTGTTGAGATGGTATGTCTAGATTTGTGGAGGGTCATTTCAAGAGGAATCAAAACTGAGAAAAGAGAAATGTCAAAAAGATTTTACTCCACACTATGTTGTGCAGCTGGTTACAAATGTTACATCAACCCGACATGTGATGTTTTGCGTTACATCACACCCAAGTGTAATTCCATATCTCTTCACTGGGTGGTCCATGCTCTGCCAGAGATCAGCATTTTAGGGTTTATGCAGTTAGATAGGCTGTCTCTACAGATGGCGAAGTACAGGGCAAATGTCTTTACATCATTTCAATAAACTATATTTGATGTCACGTGTGCGCATATATATTTTCAGTCAATGTCCGAAGACTTATTGGTGCATATACTATGGGGAGTTTTCTTCTTTCGAAGCTGGACATGTCAAAATTGGATTAATGCATTATTTGTTTAGTTAATTTTACTAATTGTATTGATTGATAAATAGATCACGAGCTTTTTTTTATACTTCACTCTTTGCGCTGCTAGATAATATGGGGCGGTACCATACAGGGCAGGATGTTTAACCTGCATGAAAAAAAAAAGTAATAATGTTAATAAAATTATGGATTTTCATTCCGTATTGAGATACCATGGACCAACTACGGACTAAAGGAAGAGATTCTTATTTGGTGCAGTATATGGAATTTAGTAGACTCTCTGGCGAACACACATAATTCTAATAATTGTAAAAGCATTGATGCAGTAGCAGGCAGTAAAACGTCTTAATAGTGGTTTCACATTCCAGGTCTCTTAACCAAGTACAAGTTGGAAAAAGCCAGTGAGATATGTACAGTCTAGTTTACAGAATCCTGAGTGGTAAACTAGACTGGAATCCTGCTGTTGCTTCACCTTTGAAGGATAATTGCAGTAGTAGTAGTAGTAGTAGGTGTGTCCAT
The DNA here is from genome assembly GCA_900302395.1 of Bregmaceros cantori. Classification (NCBI taxonomy): domain Eukaryota; kingdom Metazoa; phylum Chordata; class Actinopteri; order Gadiformes; family Bregmacerotidae; genus Bregmaceros; species Bregmaceros cantori. The sequence goes on along the minus strand of OMKY01214268.1, from coordinate 4,196 downwards.
CCACTAAGCATTTTGTGGCCGAGCTAAAAAGAAGAATGATGCATCTATTCTGACATGTGCAGACACACCTACACTCACGCACACACACACACACACGCACAAGAGTGCATGCAGGTACACAAGAATGTTCACAGAAGCAGCTCACGCGCCATCCGGCCACCCAGTATGACACGGCAACCTTCTGTTGACCTGCCAAGTCTACAGGATCCGTGTCTGACAGCTCATCAAAACAGCGTGTGCTTAAAACGAAAAAAAAAAAAAAAATGAGACAGAGCGAGTGCCACAATAACACAAATGCACACCTGCGATACCTTTTGGAAGAAAGCTGCCGCCGTCATCCATCAAAGTATAACAACAGACAAAGCAACTCGCACCCCCTGATTAGATCTTCCCGAGGAAAGGGTGTCGCTGTTAACCCACGACATGTCTGGGGGCTATGCTCAAACAAATAACACGATGGACAACACTGATGCGCCTTATGTAACTTGGCCATCGGGGGAGAGGTGTTTGCTGTGTTTGATTATGTGTTACGAAACTTCAATCGTATATCAGCTCGCATACCAATTTAAATCTGAAAAATCTGGAAGTATTTAGTGATTACTAACAAGGTAACCCTGCAAAGGGGGGTGCGATGGCCTGCAAAGGGGGGTGCGATCCCCCACCCCCCCTGACCGTAGGTCGAGCAGGTTCTTATCCCCTCTTCGGCTTTTCTGCAATGTCTCTAGTATTCTATATTCCAGTTTCTCAGCTAATCCAATCGCTATCTCCATCAAATACAGAATGGAAAACTGTGGTTTTACCCCAAAAAATTCTTTAAAAATTATTACGCACTGAGGCTAGATAGGTATGTAGGGACCTGGCTAAGATCAGGAAAGAGAATGTTTCAGCATTAATTTTGTTGTGTTGTTTTCCTTTAACCACCTGTTATCGTAGATTGTGGACTGAAATTTGCTAGGCTAAATGACAGAACACTCACCCAAAACAATCCCTCCAGCAACAACATGCGATTTGGATATTTTGAATACGCAACACAACATCTTCTTTTAATCTTCCTGCTTTGCACTGGTTATTTCTGGTTTCCTCAGCCTGCTGGAATTGATACTATTACATTCATCCTTTCACATGTCTCAACGTCTAGGCATGTTTCTAAGCTGGCATCAAGGCACGCTGAACCAGCTTGTTATACTGCATTCATTTCAAACATTGACAATCCCACTTGGTAATTACTGGACAATGAATTGTACCAGCATGGGAAATGAATATGCATGCCTATCTTAGCACAGTTAATAGTACATATGATTTTGAGTCATGCAATAGCCTTGACTGTTATAGCCACATTGCAGCAAGGGGGCTGTCCATACAAGTTAAACACCGCATATATAACCAATAATATAAAAATAATAATTCTATTATAGACTCAATCAACTTTTACCTTGAGTGACCATGCATGTGAAAACAACTTCAACTTGTGTGAAACTTCTTTCTCTGGTGGGTACAGTATATTGAAAAGTTACTCAACTCATTTAATTGTTACTTTTTAGATAAATGAATCATTAAATTGGATATTTTTATTGTAAGAGTAGCAGGTTGTCGCCAGATTACTTAATTTGGATCTATGTGCTCACAGATGACCCGAGATTCGTAGCCAGCCAACCCTGCTGGTCATTATACAACTTAGTTATAATTTCAAAGATTCAATGTTTGACAGTGTCATTTCTCAGCAGTATGCTAGTATCCCAAGAGTATAAAAAAATAAATATATGTAGGCGGCTGGACCCTAGGCTTATGCTAAACTGTGCCCATTCAAGCTGTTTTCCAAGCTTTATTTATTAGGGTTAGCGGAAACAGGTGAAAATGGGGGCACACATGTGGGAAATACATTGGTGGCGAGATTCGAACCACCGACTTACCGTGCCATTGAGGCATACGTGTGTTTCATTGAGGCATATCTGCAGCACAATAAAATAATAATAATTTAAAAAAACATTGAACATTGATTGAAAGGACCTATATCCTATTTTTGATGTAAAATCTTGTTCAATCTTTTATAATCTCTGATTCACATATTGCCCATAGTTCTTTCCACCATATGTTACTTTTTGCATCTCCAATCGTCCATGCTGTAGCTCTTCCAGGCCTAAATCCCAGGTTGTGAGTGTGTGTGTGGGCACACAGGTTCCAGATCCCACATCCCAATGTGCAGTCCTCTCTAAGTCACATAAACAAGGCCATTAAAAACAGACTCTCACGTTCGCCCCCCGCTGTCATCAGACACAGCCCCATCCCATGATGCCAACCACAGCTGCTTACCCCAGCTGGAGTCTGGAGTACCTGGTACTAAAAGAGGTGCATGGGGAAACTGCTTTAGACATGTTGGGGAGTCTTGGTGATCAAGATTCCCCAACAAGTAGCATATCTGCTAGTGTTATCCAGCCCACATAATTCAAATTGATTTCATGTATGAATAGGCACAAATGGAGATTTCCATGTTGCCTTTCTGTGTAGTGTTAGTCTGACGGTGCTTTTCCATTGGAGTTCGGTGACACTTGTCGCAGGCGGCGAAAATCCCGAAAATCCCATGCAAGTGGATGGGAAGAGATTGATACGCGCCGCAAGAATTTGCGTCCAGCGACCAGTTGCCGCGTGACGTGGCGGCCAGGATGTCATTCGACGCAGACATGCGTGGGCAACGAGCGAAGCGGTAGACGCCGGAGTTGAAACGAGTGCTGCACAGGGCACTTGTAAGTTTGTAACACACCCACTTCAACACACTGTGGGTTGGGCCAGGGGGCCCGTGTGTGCTCGAAGCCCGCAGCGGGAGCTAGCCGAGTCACCGTAGCGCAGCCATAAACTATATGGGCGCAGCTCTCCCTTGCCCTCCCGGTGGGAGGCATGGGGCCCTCTCCGTTTGTGATGAGCGGACGGGCCGCTTGTCACTAGCGTCCACTGAAATTGAAACACTGCGCGCCGCCCGTGACAAACGTCACCGAACTTCAATGGAAGAGCACCGCCAGTTAAAAGCAAAAGTACAGCCAAAAGTAAAAGCATGTGACTTTAAACAAGTGCAATCACTCAGGCTGACGAGCTGTGCTAATTAGAATCGGTTGTCTTTGTAAATGATTGGAATACATTTGTGGTATGAACTACGTACTTTTGTAATACTTGACTGATCGTAGTTGCACTGACAAAAAGATTGCCACCTGCTGTTTTAAGAGGGACATGTCCCTGGCTGTGAAATGTGCTGTGAACTCCCATGTAGCACATTAAATTTCCAACAACCACCAGTAACAAGTTGAGGTCTCGTCTAGGCCCCTTCAGTCACTCGACACCTATTGAATTGCTATGATGAACAAAGTTCACAGAAAAATGGTTGTGGACAGATTTGTGGAAACCTTTTCCAGAGGTGAGTATTTGGCTAAAGAATAATCTTTTTTGATAATTCACTTTCATGGGGGATCTTCTTTAGAATGATTGATCCAATTGGCCTTGGCAGAGGTCTGCGCTCTCCTAGTGTTTTTAGTTTAAAATAAAATTGTAAGATACCATAGCGCCTATTAAACTGATTATATCATAGACTGTATATAATAACATATCAATAATAGTATTTATATACAGATTATGCGCAATTCATTACCTCCCAACTCACAGACACAGACAAGGAGAAACTCAAACTGTTAGATAATTATTTTTCAAGGCGGATGAAAACGATGTTAGCTATGCTGAAGAATCCATACGCTACCTCAAATGAGGTCATGAGTGCAACTTATTAAGACGGATTACATGAAGATCTATCATCTTGTCATTATCGAAGAGACACACTAACGCGCTCTCGGAACGCCGTTGACTAACCATGAGTCACGCCGGCGCAAGTTGGATCACGCGGGAGCGATAATTGGATTCTGATATGCGTTTGACCAAAAAAAACAACAACAAGCCAAGATAATTGAACACACGTAAGTGAAGGGCAATATTGTCGCCATTTGAAGTCATGAGAAAGAATGTTTGTCAAGTTGATGGAAGATGCCCTGAGGCGTTACTCTGGGGTTCAGTCAAGCACAGCAGAACAGGATGAAACGGTGCGGCAATCATTTTATACTTTGCGGTCGCAACTTTGAACGCCTCGGCGTGTGCCGACTCGACTACATTCTTGACACTCAACTTATTCACTTTCGCTTGTGTGGGCATTTGCATAGCAT
>OMKY01214267.1:0-12737 GCA_900302395.1 Bregmaceros cantori | reverse complement strand
CCCCGGCCCCCTACCTTTCCCCCCACAGGGACGGTTCATCTTTCCCAAATCCCCTTCCCCTCGCTAAAAGTCGATGTGTTTTTCTCCGTTAAAGGAGTTTTCACATTGACATCATTTTTATCTAAAAGTCAATGTCTTTTTCTCCGTTAAAGGAGTTTTCACATTGACATCATTTTAATCTAAAAGTCAATGTCTTTTTCTCCGTTAAAGGAGTTTTCACATTGACAACCTTTAATCTGATTTTATTACCTAAATGATTGACTGAAACGATTTTCAACTAGGCCGAGATCAAGACTGACTGAAAGTCTTGATCTCCCTTTTCTTCTTTTTTCTTCTTTCTTCTCTCTTCTTTCCAGTCCTCCGTTAAAGGAGTTCTGTAAACAACCCCAAATTACTGTCCTTAACCGCGAAATCAAGGTTGGGGGGTAGTTAGGTAAAGAGCTGCTATACTCCTTGAATCTAATACTAAAAACGTAATCACTTTTGTGAAGCGCCTTGAGGCAGCTTCGGCTGCGATTTTGGCGCTATATAAAAATCTGTTGAGTTGAGTTGAGTTGAGAAATGGATATACTGACCGACCCGAGGCAGCATTTATCGCAACAACTCCAGGCTTGAGTGAATATTCATTTTTAACCCATTCAACGTATGCTAATGATTTTTTACCACACCTAGACCCAATACATTCCAGTGAGGGGGCAGGGAGTTGGGCGGTGCAGCACCTGCAACACTGGACGGCAACATATTTTGAATTACACACACAACTGCATGTATTCATTACACACACAACTGCCGTCTCGCGTGAATACGAAGGCAGCGACAGGCAGTGACACACATCGCAATGGAAACAGCAGCCTGTGGGGTCGCTGGTCGCTGAACGCTGGTCGCTGAACGCTGGTCACTGGCGATGGAAATTGGGGGTCAGTCATCAAGCCCTATGCATCTGGGGCTCCATCTTGTGGACAGACAAGGAAGCAAATGTAATGGCGTTTTAAAGCCGGTTTTCATGTTAATACAGTTGCTCTGGAGTTTGAAATTCCACCAAATATATTTTGTTTAAACTATATAAAAAAACGTACACAAAATTAGGAACTTTAAGAACGAACAAAATGTTTGCGTTCTGAACCGGTTCAGGACCGATATTTTGGTGCCGGAAGGTTCCGAGAACGAAAACATTAAAGATAGGCCTGCCTGAACCGTTCAGAACGGAACGTTTGAAAAAGAATTTTGTTTTCAAGCCCTGGTACAAACTGATCTCACGGCGCTGCGTGCGCTAGCGATCACACTATGTGTGGGGCTGCCTCTTTGTGCAGCGTGAGGATTAAAGATGATCTGTGAAGTCAAACCTCCTGTGTCATTTTTTCCATTTTAGCAGTGAGTGGCATGTTGCCCTCGACCACGTCGACAACAACACTCAAACACAAAAGCATTGCACACACTCACACTCTAAAGTGTGAATACTAATCGTTTGCAACCCAATCACTGCAGGAATATTATGTAAATTTATACATTGCATACAGACACCACAGACATGCACACAAACAAACAGTGCGCACGCAGCGATTGCTTTAGCACAGATACCTTCATAAATTGTGAGGTTAATTACTTCGGTTCATCATGTGTTGAAACCACCGCTCGTGATTTATCTAAAATATGCCTGGATTAATGCGTAATGCCAGGGCCAAGGGGTTTTCTCTCTGATTAGATTCCCATGAACATGTATTATTCACTGATGTGACTTAAAGAGATCTAAGGACCTAAACTCTGCTTATAGATCTTGCATATACTTGGGGAAGGGTAGTGACAAACTGTATTCAAATTACAGTAATCAGATTACAATGAATAGCAACTGTAGTAATGTATATGTTATATAGATTACAGTTACAGGATCTCTTGCATGGAGAATACATTATTAAAAAAATGCTAGATGTTAAGAACTGATTCCTATGTAGAAATAAATAAAATAAATACATATCTTAACATGTCTGCAGTCCGTCCAAGTCTTACAAGAAATTATATAGAAATATCTCTTAAATTGTGTAAGTATACCTAGGTATAGATTATAAATATATTATAAAATTAATTGGCAAAATTACGCCAGCATCATCTATCTGAGTATTCTTGTATTCACAGTTTATTTAGTATTATGTTTGCCTAATTGGCACAAAAGTAAAAAAGAGGATACAAATAAAAAAAGAAATAAAAACGTATGCGTAGTGTGTTGTGTAGCCTTAAATATACAGCAGAATCTCAGCCTCGGTGGCATCCAACTGGGAGGAGATGTAAAACAGAGTCATTAGGCCCTAATGTCTGTAAAAGTCTGGTGAGCAAAGTGTCTTGTCTTGTTTGCTCTGTTTTGAGTACCATGAATAAATTATGATTGGTTGAATGACTAAATTGGCAAACCGAACGGAATCACGCGTTTTTCTTCTTCTTGGAAGACGTTCAAAGGAGGATTTGGACAGATCCATACATAATCAACATACATAAACATCAAGACACAGAAGAAAAGAAGATAAGAGATAAGAAGAGTTGGAAAGATTACTTTTCACGGTAAGCATCCAATCAGCAACGGAGACCAAGTAGGTGCAGATGGATTATTGACTGGTATGTATTAGCAGAGGGTGGTCAGTGGCATGCTTTTGTCTCCAGTCATCTAGACTACTGTAATTCTCTGCTTTCTGGTCTCCTGAAAAAGACCACTAATAACCTACAACGCTTACAAAACTCAGCTGCTCATGTACGGACAAGGACTAGAGAGCGGGAACACATTACTCCAAATCACTTACTTTTCAAATCACTGCAACTGTCCGTTTCAGAATTGATTTTAAAATACTTATATTATTTTTCAAAAGTGTTAACAAACTCCATACTCATATCAGCTGCTGCGGAACCTTAGGTCCACCAGTACAGGGGGGCAATACAGCTGTGGAATAGTCTACTGGAGGCCCTCAGTGCCGAGGGGGCTGTTGATGTTTTTAAAAAGAAGCTCAAGACATGGCTTTTAACTAGGATGTCACCATCATCTTTACATCAGCCTACTGTACTGGCAAAAAAATAGTAGCAAACACCTCCCACCCACCGCACCACCTTTGTCCCTCCTCCCCTCGGGTAGGCGCTACCTGAAAAACAGCTTCTTCTTTCAAGCAGTGATGCTATTGAATGCAGGGGTAGCGCTGCTTGATATGATGACATGTCACATGCATAGCCACTTTATAACGTAAGTGTTTTTCTTTTGTTATTGACCTTGTTCACTATCTGTCGATCTCAAAAGAGTTGTTGTATGCCCATCTAAAATTCCATGTGAATGTATTCCTTTCATGTATATGCTATATGGCGAATTAAAATTAATCTTGAATCTTGTATGAGTGTGTGTGTATATGTATGTCTGTGGGTAGGTATGTGCGCTGTACTCGATGGTATTGTAAAGAGAAGAAAAAGCATGGAATTAAATTGGCCAATGAATTGTGTGGTGAAAATAAATAAACTTTTTCAAAACACAATTTGTCCCATTTATTTTATGAATACAATTGGATTAAATTAATTGAAGCTAATTTTTTTTAATGTTCTTTTGCGCCCCAACACAATTCTATTTCATCCATACTGACCGCCAGAGGGCTCTCTCTCTAGGTCGTCCTAGAGGGCAGTAATTCAGGATTCATAGAATCGTAGTTCGTTTTCAGCTATTATTGGATAGGATTAGACAATAAACGCAGTGAAGGAGGAGGAAGTGGATATGGAGGAATGGTGCGGTCAGACCGGCAGGAAATCGGTCAGACTACTCCCACAAGAAAGTGATGAAGCTGCGGCATCAGCATGCCAAAAGGGCGCATTCTTCTTGAAGAAGATCACAGACTCCGCGATCAAAACTGTTGAGGTATTACAAAAAAAAAGGATTTGACTTAATGTTACACATGTGTGCAACTGTGTAACTATGTGTGTGGCACATGTCTCACATACCATGCAAGCATATTGGATTTGCATAGACACTCTTCTTAGAATTGACAAGGGTGTACGTTTGTTATTATGATTGTAGTGGGGGCACCCAACATTCTGAAGTAACTCCATGAATGTAAACGATAAAGTTTGAATCCCAAAAAATGCTTATTTTGTTAGGGTTAGGTTAGCGGTATGTGGTAGGAGGTTAGAGGTTAGCTTAGGGATTAAGGGGCTAGGGTGTTGGAGGGATCCTAAAAAAATAAGCAGATCGTTTTTTTGGATTTGCACTTTACATCACGGCAAATAACACGCCAAAATTATTTTCGAAATGCAGATGCTTCGTAATGCAGGCGTGTAACCGGTTGTAGAGATACCTTCATGAGCTTGATCAATTCAAAGAAAGCCTCACTTGATGTTTAACACACATGGCACAAGGCTCATAATGTTTTTATTTTTGTGCTTTTGTATTCTTTATATCCATCTATATCTACATCAACCCAAGTGTTTTCTCTATAAAGTTAGGCGCTCCACATTTAACAGTGAACATATCCATCCCAAGTGCCCACTCATTGTCTGTAAAGTTGCTTTATAGAACAGAATAAAAAGTGGGTGAATAAAGATGCTCCGGAAAACAGTAGCTGTTAAGATCTCCCACTGGGAAGTGCCGCTATTTGGAAGAAAGGGTCTCATGGGTGAAGTCATTAGCGAGTCCTGCATCAGTGTTGCCGGTAGCAACAGCATCCGTGCACCTCCTGTCCCATCCTCCTTGCTGATGGTGGGAAGTTAGGATTTTATTGGGATTTAGTACCATTGATTAGAATTGATTCGGATGTGCCAGCATCATTATGTCGTTGTGTAGGCGTGTGTATGTGGGTGTGGCTCATGGGGCTGTGTGTGCGTGAATGTGTAAATGTTGCATGCTATTTGTTTTATGCAGATCTATTTTATTGAGGAACAGTGTCCAGCTTGGCGGAGATAAACATTAGGCTGAAAAAAAAAACAAAATAGCACATATGTAGTACATTTGTAATTGCATCATTAAAATATATTTCTACAAGTGATGACATGACTTAATATGCTCAAATCTGGAGTGCCATAGTGACATCAACAAGTTCAGAATTAAATCCATGTGTGATTGTTCTGTGCATAACAATAAACATGTCACAAGTGGAACAGCTGGATGAGCGGTGCGCATTGTCCGCGGACCGCCCATCACCACCTCCGGCGCCGCGATCGTCTGCGGAGCCGGCAGCGCCGCCAGCTGCTCTGCATCGGCAATCAGTCTGCCCTTTCTTAAGGCCGCGTCCGACCCCGGAGAGGTGCGGCCCCAAAGTCTTTGACAAGGTGCCTGTCTTAGCACGTCACGATCCTGACTACACCAGTAGATGACTTAATTATATCTGTTCCGTGGTTCAATGTATTGCAACCCTTCAATACGTTGACGAAAGATTGCTGAAAACCTGTTCTTCTCCTGGCGCTGTGCTCATTGGCTTCCATTCTTCCCTGGCTGCAGTGCGACCCCCAGGAGCCTCCTGGACTTGTACGATGAGATGAGTACTGCCTCGGACACTGAGCCCATGGACATATGATGGTTCTACGTCTAACCCCTAAAGGGTTATGTATATTGTTTTCAACTAAAAATATAAAGAAACATCTACTCTTGAATACTAAATAATAAAGGGTTTTGGAAACCCTCTACTGTGCCTCCTCATTTATAAATATTGTGTACTTGCCCCCTGACAAAACACAAACATGCACATATATTGATGGGAATAGAAGCCTTTGTTGAAGCGACAGGTAAAAAAGTATGTCAAAAGACACATCGCAGACCTTAACATTTTTATTTCTCCAACCATTTAAATGGCCACTACATTTCACAACTTGGTACCCCTTAGTAGTCAGTTCATATTGTGCTTCACATATAAAATATTTTTGACACCATTGTTAGTTGTGGTTGATAATACGTGTCTGACATGGCAAATAGACATCTCTTATGCCTAAGAGTCTGCAATCATGGACAAACAGCAAAGCGCTGGCTGAGAGACCATGAAACACTGCCACAGAAAGACAGGTGTATATTTTTACTTGTCGTGATAGAAAATAAATGTTTCTTGTTCGCTCTGTGGCGTATTCGGTAGGACACCTGCACCCAATATAAGTACGGTGCCTGTGACTTGGTTCACAGGCACGGGCAGGGTCACAAGTTCTCCTCCCCTCGTCGACCTTCAGATACTAACCACGTCAATAAAAACGTACATATGTTGTAAATATACCATGTGGGGTAAATTATGTGATCTAACGATGGAAGGAACCTTCACCCTGTAATATATCTATTACATTCCTGTGCTTTTCTGTTCTGTAATGTATTGTGTATGATTGAGAATGAATGTTTGCTTTTAACTGTACTTGATCTGTAAGCACTTGGCCTATTGTGAGAAGGACACCAAATGGAAATTAGCCTTTGTGCTTTAATCTGGCATGTTTACCTATTTGTATGAATTGCTTCATTAAAATGCAATGTCCTGTAACTAAACTTGAATTGAATTTAAAATGGTGCTTGTGCTGAGAAAATAACCAAATTAATAGATAAAATAATAATAAATAAATAAATGTATCTACTGCATGCAATCTTGTTTGCTGGCTAAGCACAGCCTCTATGCCTAGAGCAATTAGACTGTACAGTACACTGATGCCATTCTTCCACATGATGGCTTTTCCTTCATTATTCATGGATGTTTTCTATATTGTTATGTCATATTCTATCTAGTCTAAGTTTGTTTTGGAGATGAATAACGTCTAAACCTGTCAAAGCAAAATACATAAATGCCTTACACGGAAAACCCTTGAATGTTAACAACTTGCATTCAATGGATAAGTAGCTACGGCTGAGCGTAGGTAAAGAAGTAGTCATGTTGGAAAAGAGTACATCGGGTGAAAAGGAGTGTGTTTTATGTGTGTGTGTGTGTGTGTTCATTCACCCCATTTTCCTACTGGATAGATGTTTTGCTGCTGGATAGATGAACACGATTTAAACGGTATGGTGGAAAATCCCTTGGCAACCATTGTCATCTGTGCACCATTCTTGGATGGGTAATTAGCCAGCTAAGCTAACATTGAAACAGTAGTGGAAGTTGTATGCAGTGGCATGCTTCATCACAGAGATGGGGGCGATTTGGGGCCAGCTCAAGATTTAAAGTCAATAAAAGAGGTGCAGGTATTTACACGGCTACTTTTTTGGCTTTCAACGGAATTCCTTAACTTCTAAAGCTTAATTTATACTTGAAGGTGGTGTGTTGCGTACAGTATCTGGTGCACAATGTTGTTTCCAGGCTAATTGTTGCTTGACACATATAGTCATGAGTACAATGTAAATCAAACTTCACAAACTTTCAACAAAGTCAACATATTCTCCATTCACCAAAGTTGACATTGGTGCACCAAGGACATTTCTCGTGTGCTAAAGCTGCACATTCTTTAGGCAAATTAAGATGATCTTTTTTATTCAATGGGAGTAAAGATACACAACACACCCACCAAAAATGCAGAAAATTGCCAAATGAAGCTGAAGATACTTTAAAACATTTTTTGTTTTTCACATTTTCACTCTCATGTTTATTTTTAAAAGTTCACTACAAAGGCCTAGGGATTTTGTGGTGATTTTCTGGGAGATGTCTGTGATGGTTCTCGAAAACAAAAAAGCCAGCCAACATATGTTTGGCAATGACTTTGTTTTAAGGAAGGAAGGTGTTGAATGAGCACTCCCTATCCCTATTCTAAACAGTGTTCAAATGTACTACTGGAAGGCTGCAGAGAGAGCCCACCGCATACACCTGCCTTAGAGCTTTGCCAGATGTCCTGGGATTTCCATTGGCCAGTCAAGGACAAATTCATTAGAAATGCCAGATGATGGTCACTTCAACCACTTCAAAGGCAGCTATGTGAGGATGCTTAGCTCTATCTTGTAGCCAACATTCCTCCGAATTTTAGAGCATCATAAGCAGGGATCTGAACCGTTTCAAGGAACAAAAAACAAATGGAATTCCACTGAATTTTATGAGGAGCGGAAACGGAAAGATTTCTTCAAAGGTTTTGGAACAGAAATGGAACATTATGAAATCCACTAAACCGGTTAAAAACGTTCATTTTCTTTATATTTTAACATATCCTATGTCTGGGAGACTATTTCCAGTTGTGCAACCATCCAACCTTCACTATAAGTCATCAAGCCCCATGCATCTGGGGCTGCATCTTGCGGACAGACGAGGAAGCGAATGTAATGGTGTTAATAAAGTTGCACTGAAGTGTGAAAGTCCACCAAATATATTTTGTATAAACTATATTTCATTGCACAAAGGAACTACCAGAATTGTTGTGTTCCGAACTCGTTCAGGATATTTTGATGGTGAAACGGTTCAGAGAACGAAAACGTTGCCTGAACCGTTCAGGACGGAACGTTAAAAAAATTATTTTGTTTTCAAGCCCTGATCACAACGCCCATAAACATCACTCTCATGCTTGGTGTTCTCAGTCTGCCTTAGGCACTTTACGTTTACTCGCTTTGCCCTCATCACAACCGTGATTCTTAAGGTGCTGGCAATCTATGCACAATCCTTTTTGTTTGCGCTTCTCAGTGGCAAAGAGGCGTTCAACACTCATTATCTTCTGTCTGTTTTTGTTGATTGTCTGGGTTTGATGGCCATGTTGTTGATAGCTTGTCAACTCATTGCTCACTTGGGTAGCCTACATTTGGACTGTATGTCATTACACCCTTGTGCTAAAGATCGCCGCCGCCTTCACTTTCACCTTTTCACGCTGACTGTTTGTTCAACCTCTCCATGACTCCATTTTCTCTCCTGCCTGTTGCTGAGAGACAACGTTTCACCACCCTCCTTTGTTGTGAATGACAAAAGCTTTCACTTAAGAGACACTCTGTTTATTTATTTTCCATTATTATTTGCGTGTTAGTTACATATTATAGTTTATAATATTGCTAGTTTATCCTGTGGATGTGGAACATTGGACAATTTTGAAGAAACTGTGGAACTAGCCATTGCTGTCTTGTTTTCTCCTTATGCCATCTGCACATTCTCCACATTCTGTGCTCGCACCGAACAGCTGACTGGCCAGACCAGCTGCCCCTCCCCTCTGTCCGGCCCAACAGAGATGAGGTCCGCACCATATTTCCCTTGAGCTTGGCTCCCAATGTCGGCAGTAGCAGCAATTGTGTGCAGATGGTGGTGCATACTCCATTGTCAAACCAGCAAGAAGCTGAGGCTTGCCAGAATACTGATAACACAAGAATTTATCAGCTCAGATAGTCCATTTACATGGCTGCCGGATTAATCAAAAACAAATAGAAAAGGGCAGTCAAGAGAAACGGAGAGACAAAAATGACTTAAGAAATGGAAGCCTTGATACGTCTAGAAATACCAATTTGGAAAGGCATGCTAAACCACCAATGTCAAGAGACGAGTTTACATTAAAAAAAATGATTGCATGGTGGCAGTCCTAATTTCTGATTTAATCCTGTCACTATCATCTCTCAATAAAGAATGAAAAATGGCACTTGCACCCAAAAAGTAACTTAAAAAAGAATGTATAAAGCATCTTGTGTAGGGCATCGGAGCAGAGCAAAGTGCTGAAAAGACGCACAACATTTTGAAATTTGCTTGCTATTTATTCTGTGACCAATTAATTAACCATTATCTTTCTTTTCATTCTCGCTCGTTGCTTTTCTCACTCTTAATACATATTCTGTATCAATAGTCACATGTTCTTCTGGATTAAATGGAATCGTTTGCATGAATGAATGAAAAATAGTGAGTGTGTGGGGCACAAGAATATTTGGGTGGTGAGGAATAGCACAACGCAAGTTCTCACCATCCCTTTTTAATAATGCGGTGGGCGCGTGCTCCTATAGAGCAGAAACATCTTCAAAAATTGTTCAAAACACTGGACAGTGCATGACAACAGAAGTGCTCTTAACTCTCTGTAAACGTGATGGAACTGTCCATGAACTGATGGATGAGGATTGTGGATCATTGATGAGAATACAGTTAAGTGGCAGCAGATAGGGCACTGCGAAGCTCTGTAGATAACGGGCTGTCTGAGATTTGTGCTGCTGACTGGAACAGACATCCAGTATATTTTACTGCTAGCTTTGACCATAACACATGCATCTCAAAAAATACAACATGTGTCTTGGTGGCAGTGTATGCCACCTGTGTCCCGATGTACCCAAGCAGTCTAAAGTGATATTGTGGATATTGATGCCAAAAGAGAGTTCCAACCGCCCACCCTTCCCAATATAACTCCATTCCGATCAACCTCCGCAATTCAGGGGCACCCACCGTTCTGAAATAATGAAATCTGCAAATTACAGAATTTTCGGGAATGCCAGAGCATTCAGAATTGACAATGTTCGAAATGTCGTGTGACCATCTCTGGGATTAAATGCTGCCATGTGTTCGCCCTGTGCAGTTTGGGCCACTTGAGGTCTGTTCTGCCAAAAATCCAGCCAAATGTAATTTATTAGCACTCACAATGCATTCATAAAAGCATTTGAGTGAAATTTGCAAATATATACAAATACACGTACACAATACACACATATACTCACTCGTACATCACCAACAATAACAGACTTGACATTAAAAAAAAAAAAAAATCATATACAATGCAATCATATATGCATGCACACACACACACACACACACACACACACACACACACACACAAACACAATCACACAATAATTATACATTCTTAAGTATACAAGGCAAGGCAAGACAAGGCAATACTATGCCGCAATCAAGAAACTAAAATCCAAACCTAAAAACATCAGCTGGGGAATAAAAGACAAACACGGAAAAATTCTAACCAAAAAGGAAGATATACTTGAACGGTGGGCCGACTTCTACAAAGACCTCAATGAGGACAACACAATAACCACAACTATCAACGACACCGACGATAGAAACAAAGACCAAATACCTCCTATCATCAAATCAGAAGTTAAGGATGAAAAATGATAAAAGCCCAGGATTAGACAACATCCATTCAGAACACTCCTCATTCTTTTCAACCGCATACTAATAACCACCAACAATCAGTCTCCTGAGCCACATCTACAAACTCTTTATCAGCATCATTGCAGCCCGCATAAAAAGCGACTTGTATGCATCACTCCCTGAAACTCAAGCAGCCTACCGCCCTGGAAGAGGAACCATAGACCAAATGTTTGCATTAGAACAAATTATTGACTCAACAGCTGCTATTAAAACAGACATTGGTGTGTCTAGACCAATCAAAGTCCTAAAAGGTGTAAAACAAGGAGACATCCTCTCCGCCATACTATTTTGCATAGTCATAACCTCAGTTATAGCAAAAGCAGAAAGTGAATGTAACTCAGGATTCTCAATAGGAGGCCACCTCATATCCAATCTAAGCCGTGCTGATGACATAGCCGCCATCAGCAGCTCCCAAAGCGACCTGCAGAACTTCCTAAACTCCCTTGCAAAACACGGCACTGAAGTAGGCCTCTCAATTAATGTATCCAAAACAGAATGCATGACAACCGACAAAAACAACCAACCCCTCCATATCTCTATTGACGACAAGCCAATACAACAAGTCTCGCAAGAATTTGCGTACCTTGGCCACAAATTGTCAGCCTCAAATGACAGATCCACAGCCGTAAAACATAGAATAGCGCTAGGCTGGGCAGCTTTTGGAAAAAACAAACAACTCCTTACATCAAAACGAGTCCCACTCCACATCAAAACCAAAATCTACAATACATTCATCCTACCAGTAGTATTATATGGCCTTGAATGTGTAAACTGGACCACAAAGTTAAGCAGTATAATCGAAACATTCCAAAACCACATCATGCGATGGATAACAGGACACCGCCTCCTAGACCACATAGAAATAAAAGAACTCCACAGATTAACCTCACTCATACCAATAATGGCAATAATCAAAAGCAGAACCCTCAAACTCTACACTCCACTCTCTACACATCAAGCGATCCCAAACAGGACTGACAAAACTCTGCCTTGAAGGACTAGTGGGCGGCAAGAGAAGCAGAGGAAAACAACCCAAAAGATGCCGCGACAACGTCTACAAATGGTCAGGACTTGACCTACCAACCCTCAACAGAATTACACTGGACCGGAAACTCTGGAAGAAGCTGACTCATGTTGGTGCACATTCTGCTACAAGCGGAGAAAGTGAACTATGATGAAGTATACAACACCTGCAATAAAACAAATTCCATTTCACAAAAATACAAATAATACAATTCACAAAAATACATCTCACCAAAACCACACTGTTCTGCCAGAACGCCTCAATCCACATCTGGACATTTATATTTTTTGCTTTCAAAAACTACTCTTCCAGTCAGTAACATCTGGTGGCTAGGAGTGTAATGCTACCAATGCTCTGTACATCATACTATTCTTTAGTGCATTTGATTTTAGTCTAGGTAGTTGCTCCGTGCTGTCTGACTGTGATGTATGTTGCAAATTGGTTTTGGACTGATCCTTTCAAACTGAGTTTGGTAGGAATAATGACAATATAAAACATGTGAATAATATCATTATTATCAGCTTAATGATATTCCAAAAACGTCCAGCTCCCACTCAACTTTATGTTGGGAGTCATTTGATGATAAATATTCACAGCCCCCCTTATTGTGTTATTAAACATTTTGACAACAATAAAGTAATAAAAACATGAATAGTTGATGGTATAAAACAGCTTAAATAATGCGGAAACATACCAATAAAATCAGT